>APFE030507023.1:0-27632 GCA_000404065.3 Pinus taeda
CTACTAGGGAAAGAAGATTACAATTTTTTCAAACAAAGAGCAAAGAGCACACACTAGTGCATTTTCCTCAATCATTTTTTGCACACAAACTAAATGCAAATGCAAATGCATGTATTTGTTTTTTGTTCTTCTTAATGTAAAAAATGCCAAAAAGGGAAACTAAATGCAGCAAAGATCTGAAATACTTCTTTCAAAATGACATTTTCAATAATTTCTTCTTCAAAAGAGAAAGGAAGAATAGATGACACTTTTCAATTTTGAATAAAAAATGCTTTTTACACATTGAATAAAACAAATTAAATAAAATGCACGACAAAAACTTTAAATGACTGTCGAGGGAAGGAAGAATCCACAACAATTACAACACTTTTTGGACCAAAGTGACAGATCAATTCAAGAAAATTTTCGACAAAGGATTGTAAATGATCAAAAAATACATAAAAGCATTTTCTAATCCTAATCTAATGGAGGATGATCTGTATAATGCAAGTAGGCTTCAGTAAGGAGGCACTATGCATAGGCAACAAAACAACTAAACAAAACTAAAAAGAAGGTCAAAAACCCCCAATTTCTATAATGGAAATAGGTTCAGTCAGTCATCGCACTTGGGCTTCATAGAAATAGGGATGCATCACACTTTACACACTTGGGAGGTGTGATGCATACTGGGTTACAGTGACAGACATTGCGATGGGCTAGGGAGCACAACTGAAATGGGTTTTGGCTCAGATGTGCATCTATTTTCAGTGAGTTAAGTTGAGCTATGATGGAAAATAAAGAGAAAAGTATGGAGGAATGGCTTGAGAGGTTACTCAGCGACCAAGAGGGCATCTATAATGCTTGTAAGTCAAATGTTTAATTCATAAACTAAAGTGGAGATTGATTGAAGCAGAATTCATCTACTATCCAATTGTAGATCAAGAACAGTTCAAAGGCTACCTGGCTGACTTCAGGCTATGTCTATAGTTTATAAAACAAACAAGAACAACAAACAAACATCTATTCGATCCCAAGTGGAGTCACCAGTTTGTTTCGGGGAAAACTTGTGTCTTTTCGAACGACTATCCCTCTAGGTTTGGCAACTACCCTAGAAACAATAGTTTAAAGCAATTCAACGATCTCTTCTATGTATAATAGATAAGAGAATTATAATGGAACCAACCTGGAACTTCCACTTAATCCCTTGCTTGACCTCTCTCCCCCTTGACAAAGCTTGCAACTCCTCCCCGTACTCGACCCACTTGAAAAGTACTTGTAGAAACACAGTAACAAATAACCTTCAAATCATCTTGATCTATTATAACATAAACATTACAAAATCGTATATATAATGAACATACAATGGCATTCACAAATGATAACATTCACAATTGCACAAACATATGGAAGAAAACTTGAAGAACTGTATTAAATAGAAGGGAGAATTACAACCTAGTTTTCTAATCTAGCATCATCCTCCCAACATCAATCCCTCTTCACCTCATGAAACAACAAGATCACACCAATAATACAATGCTCCTTCCTCAATTACAAACTGTGAGCACTTCCTTGCAATTCATAATATTCCAACCTCTGGATCTCTTAGATGAGGGATCCATTTATAGATGTGTGCAAAGGTGTGAGTCATCTCTCGGTTTTGATTAGTGTCATTCCACTTGTTAAAATTGGTTCCACTTGGAGATTTATTGTATATCTTACTCATCCCTGGGGAAATTCAGAGAGGAAAGTGTCATAGGAGAAGTTTCTAGAATATTCCGTGAGAAACCACTTAGCAAATTGTCTCGGACGTTTGTCCATCCTCGCCCATCACACCCTATAGAAGGACCAAATAGTATGCATCGCACCTAGGTAGTGTAACACTCAGTATGCATTGCACCTTGCCAGTGGAGCAGTCAATATAGTTCAGTTTAGGCCATTTCTGGAGGGTTTCTTAGATGGAACGTTTGGGGAATGATGTAATTAGGTGACCATGTTCTTTGAGGGTATAAAACAACTCTTTTAGGGGTTGAAGAGCACTAGTTTATCAACATATAAGTTTGGGGTTGAAGTGCCCAAAATAAGTCTATAACATGTCCACAAAGTTAGGATGATCCAACTAGAATCCCTCGAACATGGAAGGTCTATTTGCTAGCATTCCCATAATATGCAACTCTACAAGGACAGGCTACTGATCAAAACAACCACAATATAGGATGGTTTCTAGGGTGATTCATTGCAGGATTATATCGTTTGAAACTATAATCTATTGAATCAAGATGCAACCAAATGTTTTCCCTCTCTTCTATTATTCTAGGTTTACATTCCATTGGTTAATTCTATGTCCACTAGCTTTGTTTTACCGGTCAAATTCTGGAAACTATATGAGTCACGATATGATATCCTTGTTCCTTTCTATGCCCAGTAGCTTCGTTTTATCAGTCAAATTCGGGAAAATCTATGAATCGCGATCCGATCCCCTTTTTCCTCCTTTATTTTCCTCTAGGGAGAGGACCATGTTAAAATCCCTTACCAATATCCATTTTGAGATTGGGTATCTTTTTGGAGATTCTCGAAAGATTGGATGAAGTTGAGGTTATCATACATCATTTGGGGGACATACACATTAGTATAGAGTATTGGATCACGAGAACCAATATATTGTATAAATAAAGACAAGCAGTACCTAGTGAATTCATAGGAGATAAGTTGTACCTTTTGGTGGTTCCACATGGTTAATATTCCTCCCACAACATTCTCAGCTTCAATATCTACGTAGTTGTATCTCTCCAAACATTTTCCACAACTTATTTTTAGGTGACCTTTTGAGCACTTAGTATCTTGAATGAAAATGATATTTTGTTTTTATTTTTTCATCTTGTCATTAAGAATTGTTTGTTTTCTTTGTCTATTTAGGCCTCCTAAATTCCATGTTAAAACGTTTATTGGAACAGAGGGGGTTAGGACTTATGGTTTCACGACTTCATCTTACTTGAGTTTATGAATACAGAACCAAGCTCCTTAAGGGTAGAAATGTTGGATTTCCTTCCTCTTTTCTGACGAACCTTCCTAATATCATGGATTCTTTGGGTGCTCATTTTGACTCCAAAACCTTTTTATTCACCATGAAATCTCATGTTTTCCCTTACTTTAGTTTCTTCCCTAGTGAGGACAAGATATTGTACCCAATCTATTTTTTCTTTGGGGATTGATTCCACTCCTCATGCCTTCCACTATTATAATAGATGGGGAATATATGATCATTTTCATTACACAATCTCCTTTACATCTACATATTTTATCCCTTCCTCACCTTGAATCATATCCCAATCATCATTTGATTTTTGAGACAAGGCAAGGTTGCCTGGATCTCCTTCCATCACTTGAGAGTGGATTGGTTTCCCCAGGATTTTTACATTGGTTAGAGGATCCTGCATCATTATTTCC
Source organism: Pinus taeda (assembly GCA_000404065.3). NCBI lineage: Eukaryota > Viridiplantae > Streptophyta > Pinopsida > Pinales > Pinaceae > Pinus > Pinus taeda. The sequence goes on from APFE030507023.1 coordinate 3,424, forward strand.
TATGTCAATGATTCTTGAGATTTGAATTTATCTTTGTCCTCTAGTAGGGTTTCATCAGATAACACGTCAGATCAATTCTTAGATTCCATTTCTTCCCTGGAAGGATTTTCTTGTTGTTTCCTTCCTGTTTTAACATTTGTACCCACTTTTATGAAACCCTCAAAGTCCTTGTCTGAATGAGATATTAGGTGCTCTATTTTGACATTAAGAGGCCATTCTTTGAGGATATTATTTTCTTTATGGAATATTTTACATAAGAAAGGAATATGCTTGTAGTTAGTGATCTATGACCATATTTCATCTTGGAAATGCAAAGTTACTACACTTGGGAGAGCAGTTATTATGAATTTCGAAATAGATCCAAAAATACAAAATGTATTTACCATGCTCGATTGCCTTCGATAGCTTCAGAAAGCATCCTAGCGAGTTATCGATAGCTTCTAGAGTTTTCAGTGGCTAGTAATCTAAATGAAAAGAATATAATTTTATCCAAACTGGAATGAAGGTAAACTTTTATTGTTCTTGTAATCTTCTCCTTCTAGGTTCGCATGTATAGCACTATTGAGGAAAGAAAGTAAAATTCTCCCTCAAATACCATATGTATGTCTTCTAGGTTAAAAAATATAGTTGTAGAGAATCCTTTAGATCCCATATGGAGTTCACCTTTCCCTTTGGGTTTCTAGACATAGTGAATTGAGGTTTGTAGTAGTTTTTTATTTTTTCAAATCCCCATATATTTATAGATCAATGGATATGTTTTCATGTTGTCTATGTGGGCTTGGATTTTTTGATCTGCGAGCACCAGCTTAGGGTTATTTTTTTTACTTTGGCTTACATGCCCCATTTGGGCCTATTAGTGCAAGCCCAGGTCCTTTCTCTAATGACTCTCTGTTGACTGCTTTGGAATTTGTGTTGTTTTACTTCCGATCGTTTGTTGACCCTGCCTGGTTGCTTTCTTGTCCAGTATATCCTGTCCCATCATTATGAGCTTGAAAACCACCTCAGGTTCCTTTTCATATGTCAAACAGGACATTACAATAGGAGGAAGCATAACTCCCTCCTCTTCTTGCTACCATGCAAATTCAAAACTTTATAGACTTTGGTTTTCCCGTATTCTTGGTAGCTCTACTTGTCCCTTCTACAGAAGTATACCAATTATGAATAACAATCATTATTAATTTTTTTATAATAAAAGTGGTCTGATTTATAACTATTTATTTATATTTTATTTATATTTCACATCTCTATATTTATAAATATATTTTTATTTATAATTTTATGTTAATGTTGTTACCAATATTAATAATTATTATTAAAATTTAGTTTAGTGTGATATGCGTATTATGAAACTTTCATTTTTATTAGTGTAAACATAATTACAATATAATAAATGGAAATGAAAAATTTATTATTCTTATTTTTTATTACATTTTAATTGAGGTGACATTATGGTTATTTTTGTGACTAGGTTGAGCCTAGGCTAGAACCATACTACTTATTGGGTGGAAGAAGAATAAGAAACCCATAATCGGATTCTTATCACCAGGAATGTGCGAAGCTCAGTCAATCTTGGATGCCCCTTGGGATAGGTTTTAATTCCTTGAGAGTGACTTCCATTCTGAACCGATCCCCATAGAGTTTGAACCTTGGACCTAGTTGGTACTAAACCCCATGCACGTCAACTGATTTATGTTTCATGAGTGAATTTTTATTATCATTTTAGTTAGTATTTATTTTTAACCAAAAGCGAGGGTGGGTTGTGAGGGGTCTTCCATCATTCAACCTACCCAAGTTGGTAGTGGATGTGGTGGCATGTGGCAATAAAAAGTTTTATGATAAACACCCTCTTGTGATCTCACCTGAGGTGAGATGCATGTAATCTCCTCGATCCCAAGCCTTTGTAAAACAACATCATTGAGATTTGACCATCGTGTTAGGAAAATGATGTCCCCATTTGTGTGGGACTAATTTCAATACAATTGTATCCATTTTCCTCCTCCTAGCGTAAATTATCTCATTTGAAGCTATGGAGTACTTATTTTCCTTGCCTGCAATTCCCACCTCAGATCTCATTAGCAAGAACTTGGATATTTTTCCAGTCCACTTCTATGAACTTAAGTGAGGCCCATCTCTCAAATTCATGTTCTATTTCTTGGCTTCAAAAATAACCAACTTCCCCTCATCTAAATTTCTAGTGGCACTTTCAATTATTCTTCGTAGACTATTGACTTGGTTGTTATGTTGCCCTTTCACATCTGAGTAGGTGTGAATGCAATTAAGCATGCAATCACTTGAGATACAAGATTCTACTTCATATTGGAAACTGGCCCTTATGGCACTGGACCACTATAGTGATTATCGATTTGATAGTATATTGTTTTAATTATTTTCTTTATTTGATTTCTCCTGCTAGTATTATATTTTCTACACTCAACTCTTTATCTTGCATTTTTTCCATCACCTTTTTTATTCCACTGATTCTTCTCCTAAAGCTCTATATTCATCTCTCATCCCTTCTCTTTCACTTTTTTCTCTCCTTCATAGGCTTCCTTATTACATTTAACATTTTTCATCATCCATAATCATACTCTTACTACTTCTCTATGACAAGTAGATTTCCTTCCTTGTCTATAAATTTTTGTTTCGTATGATTTTCTCTTATTGGTTCCCCTTCACTCCTTACATGGCATATCCCAATGATTCTATCACTTATCCACTCATCTTTTCGACTATCAATATCATTGTCTAGCCTTATGATATGCCCCATCAGTGAGTGTGCATCCATCAAGGAGTTACCTACTGCAAAAAAAAAGACTCTTGGTGGCACACATGTACACTGGCTTTAGAAACTAATTGCCATTTTTTTTACCTAATTCGGCATGCCATCTAAGAGGAGTTATTTTGTAAGACACGACATGGGGCTTCCTAATAGAGACAAATCTTGAATATAGAGTTTTTACTTGATTTGTTTGGCAGGGTTCTGGATGTTGGTCATACAAGATGGTGCTTTAACTAGTCCATGTACACAATCAACCTGTATTAGCATTTTAATATTCTCGTTGGTATAATTGTAGAAAATCCTGTAGATTCACAAACTTATTCAATTTGCTAAAGCAAGAAAGAAGAATATACTTTTACTCTTTATAGTGGAAGCCCATAAACATCGAGAAAACAATAATAAATAGAGGAAGAGAATCAAAGGAACATAACAAAATAAGTATCTGGGGAAATCCACAGCTCAAAAACCCATATCTGTTTTATATTAATCCGGAAAATCAAGATGAAATTAAAATGCTTGTCCTCCATAGAAAAATCCCAACAATCTGCAAATTCAATCTTGAACTGATAAGCAACCTCAAGACCAAATCTTAGCCTCTTCATAATCTCTCCAAGTCTTTATTCCATTATGTAATTCTTGCGGAGGATAGCTTATATTTAAAGGGAAATAATGCCTCTAAAAATTGTGCAATCCCCTAAGGATCAGTTCCTAAATGCATGCACTATCAGTGCAACTTAGAAAAAACTAAAACAAATAGTAAACTATCCCTGCACTCTAGTCTCAATTTGATATTTCTCAAAATTGACATGCATGAGTTTCTGATGAGTTAATATTCAGTTTACTAGAGTAGCACACATGGAGTTCATTAGTGACACCACTGATTTATAACTCACTATTTGTTCTCTCAATTAGTTTGAGAGCTAATTTAACTGAACTGACCCATGAAACTCAGTATTCTATTTTACAACTCATAATTAACTCACAATAGACTTCAACAAAGTAGGGAGAACATACACATGACAATAGAAAGACTTCCAACTCAAATTTTGTAAGTTGATTTCAATAGACATCATTTAACTATTTTAAGTTGTTATGAGAATTGAAATGGAATTTAATTTCCAGTTTAATTCAGGGAAAAATTAAACTAGAATTTTGTGCTTCCATTTCTCAACACTCCCTCTCAACAAGAAATGGATTATCAACTACTCTGATCTTGTCTCTGTGAAACTCAAATTTACATCATGAAAATGACAATGCCTTTCTCAAGATCTCAACATCTTTCTCCTTCATGGGATTGTACTCTAACAACATGATCTGCCTCAATACAAAATCTCTTAGATGATGATGCCAGATATCAATATGCTTGGACTGATCATGAAAAACTAGATTTTTAGAGAGTTTGATATGACACCAATTATTACAGTAAATCATGGTCGAATCCATCTGCTGACCAAACAAACCAACCAATATATTTGTCATCCAGATAGCTTGACATGCTGCCTCACTTGCAACCATGTACTCTGCCTCTATTGAACTGAGTGCAACCAATGTTTGTTTCTTGTTCTACCAAGAAACTATCGCTAACCCAATACTAAAGATCCCTCCTAATATGCTCTTCCTATCAGACGATATCCCATCCTAATATCCACCAGCAATGCCTTGAGGCTTCTGTCCCTCTTTCCAATTGTACCATATTCTAAACTGAGTAGTGCGTCTGAGCTATCTCAATACATGTTTTCCCACCTTCCAATACAAATTGGTAGGCCCAACCATCACTTGACTAAGATGGTTAACTGAATACACATATCCGATCATCTGTTCACCAAGTACATGAGTGAACCCACAAATTGCTTGTAAACAATATCCTCCACTACTTCCCCTAAAGTAGTATCCTCCTTCCTCAAGTTACCAGCTAGAGGAATCTCAATGGGTTCATTTCTCTCCATGTGGAATCTCCATAGTATCTCGTTGGCATACTTTTGTTGAGACACAAACAACTCCCCATCTCCCTGCCATACCTCCATCACAAGAAAGTAATGGATCAGCACCATGTTCTTCATCTCAAACTCTCCTGCAAGGTCCTCCTTGCAATATTTGATGAGCTTCTCATCACCTATCAATATAACAACATATACCTAAAGTACAATGATCATCATCTTACCTTCCACCACTATGTGATATAGGTTTGCATGCACTTCACTCTTCTTGAAGCCCAAACCAATGAAGTAGATATCTATCCTAGGGAAACAAGCACAGGGTTCTTGCTTCAATGCATACAATTATCTCTCGTTTCAAAACACATGTGACTCATGGTCGAAGGTTTCAAAATCTTTGGGCTGCTCTATGTACACCTCTTCCTCAATCATTCCATTGAGGAAGGTAGTCTTCACATCCATATGATGGATCTTCTAACCCATCTGTGCTGATAGTGCCAAAATATATTTGATTGATAAGTACCTTGCAAGAGGAGCAAAGGGCTCATCATTGTCAATCCCCTCTACTTGTGAAAAGTGACAAGACACAAATCTTGCCTTATGCTTCCCCACACTACCATCTGCATCTTGTTTTACCTTGTAAAGCCAACGGGAACTCACAACTAAATTATCCTCTGGTAGTGGGACTGTTAGCTACCTATACTAATAGGTTTCATTTTTCATGATTGGTAGGGGAAGTCCCAATATGATCTACTTTGGTGATACAAAGATCTCATATTCTTGTGGAAGAAATATACTTACATTTGGTTGATGCTGCCCTACTTCTGAATGGGTGGTCCAACAGCCTAAGCTGGGTCATGCCATGTTTTCAATTTTGTTGTAGATTAGAGAAAGAAATCTGTCCAAACAGCTCAATCTTGGCAGGTAAAGTAGATAGGTAGAGAATGAAGGTTCCCAACTGCTTAATCTGGGGCCTTGGAAGCAATAAGGGTAGTTTTAGATAGAAAATCAAAAGAAAAAGCCAAAGGAAAAGAAAAGGCACAGAAGGGTTTGCAAGTCTAAGTTCACCCTCCTTGGAGTAAGAAAAAATGCTAGGCAATAGAGTGGGTAGGTAGATGGGGTTGCAGAAAGCATGGTTTATGGCATTTCACTAGCCTAAGCAAAGTTAAAACATGGTGCCAGTGCAGATTTCCTATTTCAGCGGTCTTACAACAACTTAATGAAGCATGTCTAACTTCCATATTACCCCCCATCACATCCATGACTAACATCCCTATGCCACCCATGTTCATGAAAGAAGTCAAAGTCTTTTGTTGGTTTTAGTTTCTTTAAGAGCCACATTTCTTGTGTAAAAAATCTTTTCATTTTGATCTACTTCCTAAAAACTAAGTTGATTTCATATAACAGCTTAGTATTTTACCCCCCTCATCCACCTCTTTTCACTCATATTAAGTACTAATCTATCACTATTTAACTCCTTATACCCCCTATTCCCCCTATTACTATGTGAAATTTGGCAAAAAACCCAAAATATCTAAATATCCCCTTCCCCGAGCATTATAGCTCTATGTATGGTTTTGAATGTTTTCAAATGCTAAAACATTGAGCGTGACCCAAAGAGCGCCAAAAAATTAATCTTGGGATTAATCTGGGATTTGCTCGGATTAATAACCAAAACCCGCTTTGTAAATAAACCTTGCAAAAAACCATAAAAACCCACTTTTTAAAATGTTCCGCCGGGCACGCATTTAAGAGAATAATCATATTTTATTCATCCGCGCATTCCATATTACCCTTGTACCTCATCAACCCATCAACTGTTGGATCTGGGCTTTCCCATCCGATGGCCCACATCCATATCAGACGGGCCCTGATCACCGAAACTTACCGCCCGAGAAACTGTCAGAGGGTGACATCAAGCCTCTGCCACGCGTCACCCCCATATTCTCTCGGGCCTCCCTCTGACAATACTATGACCGTATCCAAAGCGGTCCGAGAAAAACTATTTACCACTTGTGCTTTACCACCTACCCACATCGCTACTACGTCACGCCCACGTCAGTTCAACTCGGCGCCCTGTCAGCACCCCCGCCCGCCAGTGCTCCGACATGTCTGTCACCTATGCAATCCCCGTGGACCACTCATAGGATGCCACGTCACTCGATGACGTCACCCGACCCTGACCCCACCTGATGATGTCATGCTGATGTCATCCAAAAAACGCGCCAATAACCCAAAAAGTCTATATTTTAGCCAAAATTTCGTGTTTTTTCTCACTTTTGCCAAAAAGACTGTTGCTCACCTCTGCATGCAAATTACGACCATCTATCGCCAACCTACAAAAATCGACCCGAAGACCGTTGGCGCCTTCAACCCACCTGCATTTGTGACTACTGTCGACAATTCACCAGGTATTTATCCAAAGCATCCCCCCCGCGCTTGGTTGTGTCCATAATTTTCCAAAACTGAATTAAAAGAGTGAGGAACCTTGTAATTACCAGCAAATCCCTGGTGACCAACATTCCTTTTTAGTTGTAGGATCGAAACTCACCTGCTGAGCCCACATTTAGTCACATTTTCCCAAATCCACAGTTAGTCCGCGCATTCGTGGACTTAAAACCTGAGCTGCACTAATTCACCGGGAAAACAGTGCTACTAGTCCCTGCATTTTGCTCAATTAACTCTCTTTTGAGCATTTTACACTATTATCACCACAGTTTACCCCATTTTCCCTTACAATTTTCCTTACTCCTGCAAAAATACCCCTCTGTGTTGTTCTACCCACTGAAACCAGTTCTAATGCAAGTCATAAGTACTACTTAACCATGGAAACACCAGTAGCCCTGAATATTCAACCTCTGAATGCCACACATAGAGAGCTAGAGTGGAAGGCCCTGGGTGATAGAGATTACCAGATGCTAGACTCAACTGCCATGACTTCCAAATTTAATATTCACCTGCTGAATGAGTTAAAAGCCCAATATCTTAGTGGAGCTGATATCTTAGGGATTTGGGACTCCAACCTGCCCACTTACAATCTCCCTCAAGTCAATGTCCTCCCAGACTTGATAAATCAGTGTCGTTCCAGCTATGATCCATGTCAAAGAGTTGTTCTCAGCCTCTCAGGCTCAGTATTGTTCCATATCACCCCTGAGGCCATTAATGAGATGCTACACTTTCACACTGCAAAGCCCCTAATTCCTCTCTCCATCAATGACTTGATAAAGAAAGGGGGCAAGTTGTCCAGTGCTCATATCATCAAGATTAATCAGTTATTTGTTCAGCCAAAATTTGAAGCTCTGAGTATAACCCTTCCTATACCATATCAATATCTCAATGAGCTGGGCAAAATGCTTGTGGATTTGATTAGTTACATCCTGGGTTATGGGACATATGAGGATTTTGATGAAACCATTATGGCCATGCTGTCCATATTCTCCCCTGAAATGCCCCCTGCTGTGCACTATGATTTTTCTACATACATTGCCAATAAGATTAATGAACAATTGATCAATCTAGAAAGGGAAAAGGTGTTTAAATACACTAGGTACATCTATCACTTGTTCTTATTTTATCAGCCCGATGCTTTCCCTGTTCCTCTCAAGAAGCTAAATGCCCAGGGAAACCCAAGGTCTGTAGTGTTTTGGTCTTCAGTATTTCATCAAGTATCTTATTCACCTTACACCTACTGTGAATTCATAGAGCTTTTTATCCATCCAGCTATGACCTTGTTATTGGGTGTCCCTCATCCCAGATTGACAGATGAGATGCAAAGGATTCTTCACCTCTCAAAGGCCTACAACATTGGTGAAATGTAGTTTTACCAACACCATACAGTAATCATAATATATGGCTGTGAGTTGAACCCTTATAGGCTGCCAAGGTATGTCCCTATGAGACTTTTTTCCTTAGAGTATTTTAGGCAGTTTGGAAATGCAGAATCTTTCCATTTCCAAAGTAAAAACAAGAAGGTGAAATTAAAAGTAAGGAACCAGCTAGGCCCATTCCTATACAAAAAAAGGGAGGAAGGATGGAAGGAAGGAAATTTGATCCTAGAGGCCCTCAAACTGCAAACCAGTTTCCAATGGCTACCTTATGACCCTAATCATTTCATTTCCCTCAGGAGGGTAAAATACAAATTGGGTGGCTATGCTCACGTGAGACTGCCTCATATTGAGAAATATGCCAATTCATTGAGCTGGAAAGAGGGAACTCTAGAAGAGCCAATGACTAGAGAGAAAATGCTACAAAGAGAAGCAAATAATATTGAGAAAGAGGCCGACTTGGAAACTTGTGGGCAGGTTTCCTCTTCCTATCAAAGGCAACTTGGAGAAGCTGCCTCATCCTCTACAGCCCAACAGCAAGCAGCCAGAACTATTCAATACGAATCAAGAAAGGATAAAGGGAAGCAGATGGAGCAGGAACAGCCACCTCCTATAGCAGAACAACAAGCAGAAAAGCAAGTGGAAAAGCAAGAAAAAGGTCAAAAAGAGGGGCAACCAATACAGCAAGAAAAAACAGCTGAAGCCCCAATATCCATTGAGCAACAGACTCAAGAGAATGTGCCTCCTAGGCAAGAAAAGACAGTGGAGGCCTTAGTGCTGCAAACTCCACAGAAAGAATAAAAGGGAAAGAAGAGGGATAGAGAGCAGGAGACTCCCCTCACCACATCCACAGATCAAGGGGAGAAAAGGCAAAGATTGAATCCCCTCTCCGAGGAAGAAATGCCTACTGGGCAATCATTGGGCATGGGCCCACCGAGCATGGAGGCATCTGCCAATTTCTTTCACCAGGAACAAGAAAGAACCCTTGGAGGAGAGGTCATCTCCTCAAGTCAACAAAGGAGAGCTGAGATAGGCATCAAGCAACGATTCATTGATATTAAAAGGAGAAATGAGCCACTCAGGCTCCAAATCTACAACCAGTTGCTTAAGATGGCCCCTACCAATCAGCAGAGGCTTATGTCATCCTATGACATAACAGAAGGGAAAATGACCATGAGTCATTTCATGCCAACCATGCTGCAGCCACAGTTAGCTTCAGACTATATAAGAACCAACCTTGAGGTTCTTACCAAGGACCTCCACCCTATGGACCAAATAGAACTTCACAAGCAAACGGGTGAGATGGTCTATTCAACACTGCCAGATAAAACATTATTGGCAAATAGGTTGGAAAACAGCTTGAACAATACAGCTACCCAACTTGAGTTGGAGAAGGCTTCCTCTCAGGCCAAAGACAACAGGATCAAGTCTTTGGAGGATATAATCATAGAGCTTGGGCATGACCCAAAGGATCGAAAAGCTATACAAACGCTACTGAAAATAAGAGATGCAGACCTTGCAGCTCTAAGAAAGAAGATTAAAATCCCAGCAACCCTTCACCCTCAAATAGAAGAGGTTGGCCAGCAAAGATAGGACCAGGATGTAGCAACATTGCTGGTACCACTGCACAAATAGCTAGTGCAAACACAAGGGAAGCCGGAAGAGACAGAGGCTGCACTGTAGGCAACCCCACAGCAGAAAGAAGGAGGTCAAACTTCTCAGCCCCCTCTAGAGATCATAAACCTTGGGGAGCCCCCACAGACTACTGCTCCTCCCACAGAGCAGACAGCTCCATCAACATCAGCACCAGCACCAACCTCAGAGCAGGCTCCGAGCCTTGATATGCAGAAGTTGATGAGTGAAATCAAGATCCTAGAAGCTCAGATGATAGAGCTAAATGGAGCCAAGGAGAATTTAGCTAAGCTGAATGAAAAATATGATAAATCCAAGCAGAATGTAGCTAAAAAAGGGAGAGAAATAAAAGCTCTCAAAGAGAAGATAAAGGAGCTGGAGAAAGAGCTCACCTTTGACAAAGTGGTGGCTGAGGTCAAGACAGTTTTGTGGACCCACATTGGCCAATCAATAACAGATCAGTGGCAGTATATTGAGACTATCCATGAGAAAATGGAGCTCATAGGCAAAGCATAGAAGGAAGTCCACAGAGCAAGGGAATCTCTAGGCAGTATGCCTAAGATAGCCAACAAAATGATCAACGTTCTGAATAACCGCACAGGTCCTCAGCTGGCAGAAATAGGAATCTCCAACAGAACTGAAACCATCCAGCTGATAAAGAGGGTCCTCACATTGAAAATCCTGGTACAAACATTTGATAGAAGAAGCCAGGACATGCAAACAGAATTCAACATATTCATGGATAAGTTTGCAGCATTACAGGGCAGAGGTCTTCCTGGCTTGCTGAACAGCGCAGGGGGACTACTATCACATGAGATTTATGCAAAAAGGGTGAACACATTTGCCACCAATCAGATCACTCAAGGATCAAGTACCTTAGAGGTAATAGGGCCAGCATCTGGGTAAAGTCTCTATGATCGCGTAGAGAACTTATTTTTTATTATGAATGAGTTCAGACATTTGTTTGAAGTGCCTCCAAAATTCTACAAATACACAGAGGCAGATGAAACCTTAGATGCAATTTTGAGACATCAATTTCCCACACAGGAGTGGTGGACCAGAATGATACAGTCGTTGCTGTAAACAGGAGGCTTTTATCAAAGTTTTGTCATCAAAACACATAAGTCATCACGTTCACAAAATGTGATGCATAAACTATGACTGGATAAGTGTGGAATGGGCCAACTCAGTAGGAAGATTCGGCCACTAAAAGCAACACTAACAGCTACAGGAAAAGGGCCGAGAAAGCTACAGCATGACAAAGCATAAAGACACATCATTCAGCATTAATGCAGAACGCTTAACCGACTCAGTGGCCTCCGAAGGTCAAAAATATTTCTGAGAGAATTAAAGACTATTTATTTTATATTTAAGGCAACAATAACTTCCTTATCTGCTATTTTGTAAAGTTGGTGAGCGTATTTAATTTATCAAGTAACTCAGCGGTTAGATATTTTGGAAAAATCAATTGTATATATTCCCCCTCGCATAAGCTTGCAGGGGGTTGTTGTTTTCTTGTTAGAAAGGAGAACTTGGCTATAATTTCTGGAAGAATGATATAAACAAAGCTTGGAGTTTACAGGAATTGGGTCTTACTGATGCATGTTGTCTTGGAACCATTGAATGCTTCAGGATTATAGTGCTATGGCTTAATATAATAGGTGTTCTCTATCTCTGTTAATGTTTTATTGTTTATTTAACTCACATCTCTCATATGTTGTTCTAAATATAGGAAGAAAGAAAAAGAATATCTCAGGATTTGTCCATGGAGACACCCTGATCTCAATCTGTCTTTACTATAAATGTTTTCTATGCCTTCAACTGTTTAATTGGAATTCTTAACTGCTCCAATAAACCCTGAATATTTCACAGTTACTATTTAGTAATTCATGTATGCTACTAAGTGTAAATTGTTGTTCAAATTGTTATCACACTGTCCGTAATTCCATTTCCCACTGTTTCACTCACTAATCAGAATTTATATTAAGAATAGCCATCTAGCCTTGCAGTAAAACTTTCTCCATCACATGCACCAGGACTGTCTCAGATTTCTGACTCCATATGCCCAATGGACTAGCATCTTTCACACATTTCATGCCCTTCTCACAAAAACAGTTCACAACCAAAGTCTCAAACAAAAAAGTGAAACTTATAGCTAGCCTAAAATCTTCACGAAACAGAGCTAAAATTTAAAGAGAGAGCCCTCTCTGATTATAGGTAGGCTAGGACCTATACTCCAAAGCTTGGTTAGTGGTTACCCCAGCCGTATTCCCTTTGGAGTCATAGGGAACAACCTGGGTGTTAACATGGACCACATTGAAAAATCGTTTCGAAATATGGAGTCATACTCCTCCACCATAGCATCAACCCAAACCGGTTGTTGTACTGCTTCCTAGAAGGAAGATGGCTCTGTCACAACAGATGCACCCATAAGTGCCATGTATCTACTCTACCACTATGGTGACCTCCTTTGTCTGCACTGAGGAGAGGGTGCCCCCACATTATCATGTGCATCATCCAACAATCTATAGCCACTCTAGTGCACTTTCTTCCTTCTTTGCAAGACTCTACCTGAGTGGATGTCTCCACTCTCTAAACTTTTGCATGTGCTTGCTCCACATCAATATGAAGCCCGTCAATCTTAGGAACTAAAAGATCCTCATCTACATGTAGCTCAAGCTCCCTCTTAAGGGATACTCACATGGACTTCTCCTCATTGAACCTAATATCTCTGCAAACCATTGTCATCTGACTGGTCGGAATGTACAACTGATAGTTGTGGGGTGTATCATTGTACCCCATAAATTTTCCCAAATCTCTTGTTGGCTCAATATTCTTCATTGCATCTTTGGTTATATGGAAATAAACCGACGACCTAGAAATAATGAAGTGGAAAACATCTCTCCTCTTAGGAGAATAAGCCTCCTCTCGTGTCTTCATCACAAGTACCCAATGTGGGTTACGGTTCTGAACATAAACCATTGTGTTTAATGCCTCATCCCACAAGTGTAGTGGTAGGTTTTGATCTTGTAAAATCGCCCTTTCTACCCCTACTATGCTCCAATTCTTCCTCTTGGCAACCCCATTTTGTTGAGGGTTATAGGATGTCATCAACTCTTGTTTAATCCCTTCCACTACACAAAAGTTCTTAAACTCTTTGGAGACATACTCACAACCATTATCACTCTAAGGAGCTTTAGCCTTCTTCCCAAACTCTTTCTCTACCAATTATTTGAACTCGCAAAACTTGGTGAAAGTTTTATCCTTTTCTTGCATAAAAAATACCTAACATTTACGTGAATAGTCATAAAAAAATATAACATAGTACCTGTGTTTTTCTGTGGATGCTGTTGAGAATGATTCGCTCACATATGAACAGAATCTCTCCAGAATAGACTCCGATCAAATGTGTCTCTCTCTAAAGGAAGACTTGGTTTATTTTCCCAAAGTACAACCCTTGCATGTATCAACTTGTTCAAGCATAACTATGGGAAGAATGGTAGAGATTTGCTACAATATGTTTAAAGAACCATGATGCAAGTGGCCCAATCACTTGTGCCACAACTTGCTGACATCTCATCACAACATATTTTCCACCTTTGAACTCAAAACAACACAATCCTCTACTTCTATCTTATAGAGATTCTAAACTCAAATCCTCATCTTGCTTACTTGACCTATGGCTATTTTTCAAAGGAGCAACTTTCCTTTCGAAAATATCACATCATAACCTCTATCCTCAAGCATGGAAATAGATACCAAGTTCTTTATCAGTCTGGTTACATGCATAACATTCTTCAAGGTGAGTGGATCCACATGCTCCATTTGAAACTTATTAGTTCCCACACCAATAACACTATACTTACCGTCATCACCCATCTCGATAGGAATCTTGAGATTTTTGTCCTCCAGTTCACTGAATAACTCTTTGTCACCAATCATGTAGAAAGAAACTCCATTGTCTAAGTACCAGACACTTCCCATCATCGAAGACACCATGGATGCAAAGAGGGAAAAATCCATTCTGAATTCCAAATTGGGAGGCTAAAGCCTCACCTGCTGCTCCTCTTGAGGACTTATCCTTGGATTTCTTCAATGGGCAATTGTTAGGAAAGTGTCCCATCTTGTGACAATGAAAGAATTTACCTTTCGTCATGTCCTTCCTCTTACCTCCATGACAAGAATATTTTTGGAATGGGAAATTTTACCTTTTCACTTCCTCGCCTAAATTGCTAAGGCACACTTCCCTTCCTCCTGATCTCCTCTTGCATAATATCCGACCATAGTCATTCCCAATCTGGTAGCTTCTCCCAACCATTGACAGAGTCCTGATAACTATGCCAACTCTTTGGAAGTCCAAGAAGAGCAAGGCTCACCATATCATCCTCGGCAACCGTGATTCCACCACTTCCAAGTTCATCCTCACATTAAGTGAACTTGGTCAAGTGCGTTGGAATCATCTTGCATTTCTCCATCTTCATTTTATGAAGTTTATCCTTTAGTGCCAACTTCCTTTGATCGTTTCTATTCTGATACAATTCCGTCAATGTTTTCCACATAGCATGCAGGGTTTCCTTTCTATGGGGACTTGAGACAATATGGTCTCGACCTCCCTCAAGGATTATTTGCCTTGCCTTCACCACACACTTCTTCCACTCGGAAAAGTTTTGTGCATTAGTAGTTGTTGCCTTAGGAATTGCTTGTTTAAGAAATTCCTTCAAGCCATTTTCCTCTAGCATAGCCTCCATCATGCCCCTTTAGGCTATGAAATTGAAGCTACCTTCCAAGGTATACTCAAGCCTCAACCCATGGGATGCTATCTTCTAATCCTAAAGTATGTATTGCAAATTCGAATTTCACCTGTAACCCAGAAAATCAAAACTTTGAAATATCCTCTAGAGAGCTAATTGTAAATCAACAATACCTCTCTCACCCAAACTCTGATTCGGCCAATGCTTTTTTTCAATTTGGGTATCTTTTCCCAAGGAATCCAAATTTGAAATTTGTTTATGAATTTTTTTCACAAAATGTTTCAAATCTACTCTGCACACTCTCGGCCCAAAAAACAATACTCTGATACTGTGTAGAAAATCTTGTAGATTCATAAGATAATGTAATTTTCTAAACCAAGAGATAAGAATCTACTTCTACTCTTTCTGACAAAAGCCCATAAACATCGAGAAAACAATAATCAATAGAGGAAAATAATCAAAGGCACATACTACAAAATAATATCCAGGGAAAGCAACAACTCAAAAAACTACTATATGTTTTGCATTAATCCAGAAAAGCAAGATGAAATTACAATGATTGTTATCTCTAGAACAATCCCAGCACTCAGCAAATTCAATCTCCAACTCATAAGCAATCTCAAGGCCAAATCTTAGACTCTTCACAAGCTCTCTGAGTCCCTATTCCAATGCGTAATTCCAATGCATAATTCCAACGGAGGATAACAATTATTTAAAGGGAAATAAAGCCTCTAAAAAATGTGCAATCTCTTCATGACAAGTTTCTGAATGCATGCACTATCAATGCACCTTAGAGAAATCTAAAACAAGTAGTACATTGTCCCTGCACTCTAGTCTCAACTAGGTCTTTCTCAAAATGGAGATGCATGAGTTTTTGATGAGTAAATATTTAGTTAACTAGAGTAGCACTCGTGGATTTCATTAGTGACACCATTGATTGTTAACTCACTATTAGTTCTCTCTATCAGTTTGAGAACTAATTTAACTGAACTGGCTAATGAAACAAAGTCTTCTATTTTACAACTAATAATTAACTCACACTGGACTGCTATAAAGTAGGGAGAACATACACATGACAGTATAGAGACTTCCAACTCAAATTTCATAAGTTAAGTAAGCTTAATAAACTTAATTTAACTATTTTAAGTTGCTATGAGAATAGAATTCAAATTTAATTTCAAGTTTAAATCAAGGACAAATTAAACTATTACTTCTTGTTTCCATTTCTCAATAATAATTTTCATGGACCACTTCGAGGAACAATATGACATCATACACACTATGCAACACCTTCATCGTCACTTGAGGATATCGAACAACGCTTGGGTTGTAATGACCAACATCTTGGCTTTCCTCCCTAATAAGTACCACTTATGGTAACACTGAAGACTCTATTTAAGCTACCACTACCAACTCTAATCCCTTAACTTAGTATTGATGTGCTCTGGTTGATTTTTCATTATGACAATCTAGTTCATTCTCCTAGGCAATTTGGCCCATTTATTAGTATATATATATCATCTATTTATTTTTTTATTCATAATGCTTTCTTATGCCTCTCTATGGTTATCTTTCCTTAGTGAGAGACTCACCTAGTATTTTTAGTATATCCATGTATATTCCAATTTAGAAGGAAATACAATATTTACCCTTAAAAAATCATTTGATTATATTTTAATTAAGTGTTAATTTTATATGGCCTTGTCTACTCACACCACAAATTCACGAGGATAATAGATTTATTGCCAACGTTTCTTAAAAAATAAAAAAAAAATCATAACGTGGGAGTGTTTTAATCACTTATTTGATGGTGGAAATCAATTCATCCCCATTAAAAAACCCTACTGCACCCAAAATCCTTAACTTTGACAAGTGATAGCCAAGATTTTTTAGAAAAATTGCGGGATTTTTTTTTTTTTTTTAAAGTTCAGTTGCTATGTATTATATTCTGAAAAATTCCAGGGATGTAGATTCCTCTGGTACATAATATGCACAGACTGAGTAAGATCAAGGGGTTTACAAAAAGAATCTACCACCTTGATCCTTACTTTGTGATTTTTGCTACTATCTAAAACAGAGCTACTATAGATTCTAATGAAGGAGAATAACAAAAAGATACATTTATAGTTCATTCAGTCAATCATGATGTGTTGAATATGTCTTGCTGTTGATTCCTCTGACTGGTCGTCTTTAACTTCTTGCTTGACGCTGGAGGAGTTGGTGGCAATGGCGTTTTTCTTTTCCATCATGAATTTCAGAATGGAGATAGACTCCTCGGCATGTCCGCAGCGGTTGGTGAGCTGTCTGAATTGTTCTTGGAGGGAGGCTACTTTGTGCAGAAACAACTGGATTTCTGCTTTATATTTTTCTGTATTGATGCGGTCCTGTTCAAAGATCCGTCTAGTCTGTTCATCTAGACGCTTGTCATGCTCTTCCAATCTTGCGACCAATAGTCTTTGCTTATCGTCTAAGATGGATTGTTGAGTCCTTATTTCCTCGAATTCAGCCTGCAGATCAGCACAGTGAAAATAGTCCTCACTGCACGCCATTGAAGGAGGGATGATACGGTGAGCGTCGTAGGTAGAAAAAGAGTAGTGATGAGCAGGAATATTGGGAGTGTTGAGAGATGCTCTGGCGAAGTGACAGGTTCTGTAGGTGCTGGCGGGGGAGTGAGTAAGGCCCGCGTTCAGAGTGACCATTTTCCTTAAGAGATTAGAAGGGGGCTCACTGTGCAAGGGAAGGCCCAGAGGTCGGATGAAGGAATAGGGGACAAGGCGAAAGAGGGTAAGGAGGCAGAGAAGGGAGAATGCGGGAAAGAAAAAGGGAGGGGAAGGCGTTGATAAGGAGAGGGCGAGCTCACTTTCCGCGAGTTGGAAGATAGAAAAAGGGGTGAGACAGAGGAGAAACGGGAGGGGGAGAAAAGGGAAAGCCAGGATGGAAAGAAAAAGGGGAGGCGCTGAATGGGCAAAGAAAACAGCAGCAAAAGAAGACGCCTTGCTAAGCCAGGCTTTGGTGATCTTGTTTATCACAGTGACATTAGTTAAAATGATACTGGACTGAGAGTAGAGAGGCAATACCAGAGAAGTGTTCCTCCTTAAGCTCTGAAGAAGAACGTTTGCTCCAAGCTGTAGCTGCTGCTCTGTCTTCTGGTCATGATGGGCGATACTTTGCTTGCTGGTCGACACATTTAGAGAGTGGGTCTGACGGTGGATAGATTTCCAAGCAGGGATCAACATCACGAGAGGGATGGTGTTCTGCTCCAAATCACTCAGACGATCTTTCTTTGCTGAATCTTTTATCCTGATGCCGACGCTGTAATGAGTTTTATTTTCTGTTGACAGGTGATTGCCTCTGTCGAGTATCGGATGTGGCTGATTGTGCATATTACGGTTTCTGCTGTATGTCCTGCGTCTGAGAAGACCATGCCCCTCGCACACTTGTTTGACCAAGCTGAGCTGGGTAGTACTATGATTACTATGATTCATGGAAGATATTGAAAGCTATCTCTCTTATTGTGCCTTAGCATCCCGGACCGCCTTCCTACTGCGTTGTTCGCTCTCTTGTCTGCTTCCATGTTTAGCATGCGCAGAATGTGGTAAAATTTGATATGTTCAAAGTGATTGAGGAGGAGCTTGATGCGCTCTATGTGCTGCTGGAGATTGATGTTGGGGGATCGCTGATTGTAGGTCATAAGGTGAATAATGATTGCTGAATCCCCAAAGACTAATGCTCTCTTGATGCCCAGACTTTTTAGTTGAATTAATCCTTGATATAGAGCTAAAGCCTCTACATTATTGTTTGTTTTTTCGCCCAGGCTCCATTCATAGCTGCATATGTTATCCCCGGATTCATTTAATATTACTCCTCCCGCTTCTGCTTGGCCTGGGTTTGACTTTGAAGCTCCATCGAAGAATAGAGTTGAGCAGTTGTTGCTCTGAATCCACATCTTGTAATCCTGGGCTGGTAATCTGATTTCCCACTCCTTGGCTTGTGCTTGTTGTTGTTTGACAGTTTTGTGAGTCTCTTGATGTTGTCCTGGTCGAGCCAGTATGTGACTGATGACTGATCTTTCTTCCACTGAGTAGTCTGCTACTTGGATTTTTCCTTTATACTTGGCTACTATTGTCTCTTGAGCCAGGGTGTGGGCTTTGTTGCAAGTTGTCTGGACATTGCTCTCTTTGTTTTGAAAAATCTTTTTGTTCCTTGTTAGCCAAATCCTCCAGAGTAATGTATGAGGAATGGTGTCCCAGATTCTTTTAACAATCTTACTCCTCTTGTCTCTCCATGGGCAATTCTTTTTCCATTCATATATTGTCTCAGGGATGTTATGTTGGGGTTGCCAATTTGTATTGCCCAAGGATGACATTTTGGTCCATCATCTCTTAGTGAAGGGACAGTCTAGGAACAAGTGTTGAATTTTCTCCTCAGCTGAGCAACAATTGGGACATCTGGATGGACCGTTGATCCCTCTTTTTCTTAAGTTTTCTGCTGTGAGAACTTTATCTTTTAGTAACAGCCAGATGAAGAATTTGATGTTGGGGAGAGCCTCTGATTTCCAAATTAGTCGCCAATGATTCCAGATGGGAGTCTGATATGTGTTGTTGCAGATATAGTGATGCCCAGACTTGATGGTGTAGCTTGATCCCGTGGGATCCCATCGAAGTCTGTCTGCTGTTCCTTTTTTAATTGGGGCTCTGTTATGAAGATTAACTGTGAGAGCTTTAAGACTCTCTTCTAATGCTAAAGGAATAGCTGGGAATTCCCAATTAATCTAGGCACCTGTTTCCACATCCCATTTCGATATTTGGCCTAGCCTCTGAATGCCTTTGCTATTGAGGTTATGTATGATGGGGATGACTTCTTCAATAGTATTTAGAGGTTGAAGTCCCATTATCTTATCAGTGGCATAGTTGATGCTGTCCCCTCCTCCAGGTATCTTTGAGGTATTTTGTTTGAGAAAAGGTATTGCTTTCTTGCAAAGGTGCCAAATTTTGGTAGAGTCCCTATTGGGAATGTCATTTTCAAGAAGTCTTTGCCTTGAGCCATTGAGGTATTTACTTTCTATGACTTGCTTCCACCAAGCTTTTGGCTCATTGATTAGTCTCCAGGTCATTTTGATCCCAAATGCCAAATTTAGGATTTTGGGAGCTCTTATTCCGAGACCTCCTCTGTCCTGAGATTGGATTACACTTTTCCACCTGACCAAATTAAATCTATTTTTTTCTTTTTTCCCTCCTTGCCACAAAAATTTTTGGAGGGCGACTTCCAACTTATGGTGAAAAATAGCAGGATCTTGATAAAGGGTAAATCTGTATAGAGGTAAGGAGGAGATACCTGATTTGAGGAGAATTATCCTGCCTGTTGGATTGAGCTATTGGGTGCCCCATTGTTGGACCTTCCTCTTGACTTTGTCTATTATTTCATTCCAGGTTGCTGCTTTTAATGGTCCCAGACTGACTGGCATCCCAAGATAGGTGAAATGGTCCCAATTTGCTCTGTGGGCAACTCCAAAGATGCTGGCTATGCTATGGGCAGTGTGGTTGGAAATGTTCCAACTATAGATGCAGCTTTTGTGGAAGTTAACTGCTCCCCCTGAATAATCCATAAATTGGTCGAGTAGAGTTTTAAAGCGCCTTGCAATGGTTGTGGAAGCTCCTCCAATCAAGAGGGTGTCGTGAGCAAATTGGGAGTGGTTGATGTTCTTGACTCTGTTCCCGAATTTGATACCAGAAATGAGACCAACTCTTATGCTATGTTCCAGAGCACTACTAAAGGATTCAGCCATAAGAATGAATAAATAAGGAGAGATAGGGCAGCCTTGCCTTAGTCCTCTAGAGGATTGGAAGGCTTCACAAGGGCGCCCATTGATGAGAGGCGATATCCAAGGTCCTCATATGCAGGCAGCAATGGTGCTGATGAAGGCAGGATTGAACCCCATTTTCCTCAAGACGACAAACAAGAAGGAATGTCTTACCCGGTCAAAGGCGTTGGCTAAGTCGAGCTTGAGAAAAAATCCTTTCTCTTGCCTGGAGGTGCTGGATTGAATGGCTTCTTGGACCAAAGTAATTGTGTCATGGATTTGTCTATTGGATAGGAAGCCCCCTTGATTTTCAGAGATTAGGGATGGAAGAAGGGGTTGGAGTCTAGTAGCTATGATTTTTTTGAAGATCTTATATGAGGAATTACACAGAGATATTGGTCGAAATCTAGAGAAAGATGTGGGTCGATTTTCCTTGGGAATGAGGGAAAGGAAAGTTGAGTTTGTGTAACCCCCCATTTTCCCTTTTCTTTGAATTCCCCTCAACATTTTTACAAGATCTTTTCTTATCAGCAGCCAATGGTCCCTGTAAAAGTTGATTGGGAAACCATCTGGTCCCGGAGACTTGGCCGGCTGCAGGGTCCAGATGGCTTTCCTGATTTCCTCCTCCGCTATTTCTCGATTTAGGCTGTCATTCACCTCTTGAGTAATGCCTTTCGGGAGATGCTGCAACAGCTCAGAGTAGTCCACTTCTTCTTGATTTTCAGTGAGGAGACTTTTATAATGAAGGGAGGCTGCCCTCTTGATGGATTCTTGATTGTTATGATGGTTGCCTTCGCTGTCAGTGATGGCATTTACATTGTTCCTTATCTTTCTAGCTGTGGCTTGCTTATGAAAATAAGCTATGTTTTTGTCTCCTTCTTTCAACCATAGCTGTCTTGATTTAAACCTCCATTTTGTCTCTTCTTCTCTCTTAATATGCATGAGCTGCCCTTGTATTTCCCATTCCTTGTTTTTTAGCTGATGGGTAAGCCCTTGATCTTCAATCTGTTTTTGGACTTTCTCCAAGTCTTGCTGTACTTTTTTTTTAATCTTTTCTGGCTCTTGATAAATGGCTTTTGCCCATTCTTTGAGAGCTTTTCGTATGTTTCTGATTTTTGTTTCCCATATGTGAGTAGGAGAGCCTTCTACATGATGCTTCCACGTGGTATCAATGATAGCTTCAGCCTCTGCGTTATTTCTCCACAGCAGATTGTATCTGAATGGGATTGGTCCCAGATGAGGATGGGATTCCATCGTAAGGAGGATGGGACAGTGGTCTGAGGCCGTGGCACTGAGAATTTTAGTGTGGCTCGCAGCAAAGGAGGACAGGAGAGAGATGTTGACCAGAACTCTATCCAATCGTTCCATGATATTGCCTGGTCCCAACCTTCTATTATTCCAAGTGTATTTTCGGTTTTTTGGAATAATATCCACCAATTCATTTTCAGACATTATTCCTTCCAGCTGACTTCTGAATGGATCATGAATGAAATTGCCCCCTCTTTTCTCATTCGCGTGGAGGACTAAGTTGAAATCTCTAGCTAGAATGATATTTAGGTTCGGTTCGTTTTCTATATTTTCTTTCAGGTCCTTCGAGCACTGCTCCTTTTCTCTGTAATGGTTGGGGATGTAAACATTGTAAATGATGAGATCACAGTTTTCCTCTTTTCTACTCAGATTGGTCCTCAACTAGTTTTGGCTGATAGTGGTTGACTTGCAGTCCCAGTATTGGTTATTCCACATGGTAGTAATCCCTCCAGATGCTCCTCTAGAATTGTTGCTGGCCCCTGAGAAGTTTTTTTGGGCATCTACAATCTTCTGCATTTCATTTTGATTTTGTTTCATTTCTTGGATCAACAAGATTTCAGGTCTTTCACTTTGGAGAAGGTCTCTTAAGGCAGTTGTTTTTGAGGGGTGCCCCATGCCCCTGCTATTCCAGGATATGAGCTTCATCATGGGGCGTTCGAGCGAGGAGGTGCTCACCTCTCTTGGTCTTTCCCTACTGTTTCTTTTTCTTGATGTCCTGTCATGAAGGATTCCATAGGGGTTTGGATTCCAAGGGCAACATCCTTTTGGGTGCTTTCTTCTCAGTGCTGTTTGGCTGACTTCCTTCCTAGTCTGAGCTTCTTGTGGAGATCACTTGAAGTGCCAATTTCTTTTGAAGAACTTCTAGTGATTCTAGGAGGGGTAGGATCGGAGGAAGGCTGGGAGAGGATCGAGGAGATCAAGGGAGGGTCAGACAAATCAAAGGAGGGCTGATCAGAATGGCGTTCATCAGAGGCTAGAATAAGGAAAGGGTTGGAGGATGAGGGAAAGGGAGGATCTTGGGATGGTCCTGAGGGATTAGGAGGAGAAGATTTGGGGCAGTGGGAGGAAGGGCCCGACTGATCAGAGGTTGATTCAGGTTTGGATGGAGGTGCTTCAGGCTTGGATGGAGGTGTTGCTTTCTTTTTTTTCACAGTTTCCCAGTGTCCTCCTTGATCTTCAGTTTCCAAGTTAGTTATTTTAGTGCATCTATTAGCGAAATGGCCGTATTCATGACATACCTTGCATTTGAAGGGTATTTGCTCGTAATCTAGTTGGTGTATGTAGCTCCATTCGTCCACCTTAAGCTTGATGGCTTCCGGCAGACCTTTCCCGAGGTCCACTTCTACGCAGATCCTTGCACAGGCTTGCATGTTGTCCTTGGGCTCACTTTTGTCAATGTATTTTCCTACCGCGTTCTCGATTGCTTTGACCGATTCATCTCCCCAACAATGCAAGGGCAGATGCGGTAGACAGACCCATACTGGAACAACATTGTGGATGTCCAGTTCTGGATCGAAATCAGGGGTCCATTTGTTTAAATATAGCCCACGAGAATCCATAAAATAGGGCCCATTCCTGAATATTAGGTCCTTATCTGCTTTGGTTTCAAAATGAAAGGTATAGTAACCTTTACCACAGAAACGGATTGAGATCTTTCCTTGAATTTTATCGGACCAATTCCTTTCCACCCATATTTGGACTGTTCTTGGTGAGGGCCATAAGCCTGTAAACTGTCCTATGAGTCCTTTTTCTGCTAGTGATAGAGCTGCCATTCGAGGGAGAGATGGGGGCAAGTGAACTTCTTGGAGAATATCCAGTTTCTTGACAAATTTTGAAGTTGCGGGTTTGGGCCGGGAAGGGGGAAGGGACTTTACCAATTCTGAGAATGATTTCTCAGCATCCCCTTGGGAAGGATCTGGATGGGCCATGGCTGTAGCCAAGGCCCAAAATGCAGGCCTCGCGGCCGAGGCCGAGGCGGCGGCGCAGCAGCACGCTGATCTCCCAGGTCTTCACGCGTTCCAGCTCCAGCTCTGCTCCGCGCTCAAAATAGAGGTCAGGACACTACATTTTAGCGCCAAAAAAATTTGCGGGATTTTATTATAATCTTGCCAGAATTTCAATTAGTTTTCGTACTAATTTGTGGCTCTTTAGACTAAACTATTTTATATTGGTATAATATAT
>APFE030507030.1:0-60455 GCA_000404065.3 Pinus taeda
TGTTATTTTTTCATAGTTGGGAAACAATGTATAGCTAATTAAAAGTGGGTAAGAGTACTTTAGACACATATACTAGTGGTTCTTATGGTGAGATTTTAAATTTAATTTTATATAAGTTTTTAATAACTTTTGAATATATTAATTCTAAATTATATAATTTTTTATATTCATATATATGTTAACGATTTGAATATTAATTTTAGTTTTTTTTAATATCAAATTTATAAGCTAGCATTACATTTTATTCATCAGCGAAAAAATTAGAGGCTATCTAAAAATGGATAAGAGTAGCTCAAGAAAACTTATTGTTAATGTATTTTTGTTGAATAAAGTTTCTAATTCAATTAAATTTTATAATTTTTTTTACTTATATTGTTTATTTTACTAAATTTATAAAAATAAAAAATATACTATATTTAAATTTATATGATTTTTATCTTTAACATGAATTTTAATTTCATAATATTTTTAAAATAAGGTTAATACATTGCTTCTAATTTTATACATATCCATTTTAATAAATTTTAGACATATTTGAGTTAATAGAGCTACCTTTTGCCTATTCTTTTTGGAATTCCTCTTCAGAAAAGTGCTTCTTCCCAAATGCACACCTCGAATCATGTCAAAGGTATGCTACTATGGTGTTTAATGTTTTTTTATATCATATTATATTTACACATTTTTAATATATTAATTTAATTTACATATAAATTGCCTCACATGATATATATGTAATATGTAAGCATTTTAGTATATTAATTTTAATTTTAAATATCTTTAAATTGTTTATATTGAAATATGGTTATTATATATATAATTTTTTTAAAATTAGTCAATTCCACTGCTTCTAATTGAGTTCGCTAGGCCACACCACACAACATTAATATTATTTCTTAAAAATGAGTTTGAATTACTTAACATGAGTAATTAATAACTATTTTAAAAATTAGAATAGAAATTTTAGATAATATTTTTAACATAATATTGTTGGAAAATAAATTAATTTTTTTACATAAATTTAATAATATAAGAATTGTTAGGAAAATAGGGTTTTAAATTTTTCATAAATTTTAGGATTATCCGTCATTTATCTTATACGTATTTACATTATACCTCTTTAGAAAAGGTTATATAACTCCAAAGAAAAATAAATGATGCAAATTTGAAGAAATCTAAAACCATTTTGTCATAGTTATGTTCCTTATATTAAAAAGTATGTTTAATGCAGCTACTCGTTTGTCTACTTTGCAAAGCATTTTTTTAGAGGTGATGCTATAATTAGTGCACCTACTCGTTTGTGTGCTTTGCAATGAATTTTTTTTAATATTTTATTAGTATAAATCGTCGATCGAGTATGGAACAACTCAAGTGAGGAGAAACAACACCATCATATCATAGTTACGTTCCTTATATTAAAAAGTATGTTTAGTGAACATACTCATTTATCTGCTTCGTAGAGAATTCTTCTAAAGGCTATGTTATAATTAGTGCACCTACTCGTTTTTGTGCTTTGTAAAGAATTATTTTAATTAGTTTATTAGTATAAATCATTGATCGTGTATGCAATAGTTGAAGTGAGGAGAAATGAAAATTCAATAGAATTCAACCTTAATAGTTAGATGGGTAGTCTACATAGCAAACACACATGATGGTGGAAAGCAAATTTTGAGCACGTTTCCTAGAACAGATTAAGGTTTTGCCAAAATACCATGGTTCAATGATAGTTCAGTGAGCCCGAGGCAAGGTAGGGGACCTACTCATTGAAATTTACCATTAAACGGCAACCTTTTCGTACTCTCATAAAGTGTGTCTTTATGGTGATTATTGTCCCATCATTGTTCAATGTGCTCGTAAAAGATCTATGTTCGATATTCTGAATCAAAAAGGCATTCAAGCGCTTTGGACCAGCTGAACCCTAATTATCTATTCATATGAACAGTGGAATATTTACATGCATACTGACAATTCATCGAATAAGCATTCTGGCTGATTCCTAGATAACATTCTATTAATTAAACAAAAACATATTAAAATGTTGAAATTGTCTAAGTATATCCTACAAAACAAAAAAATATAAACTTATTCAACTTAATGGAGATAACTTAACCTCTGGTCACTATATGATTTCCTATTATAATTTCAAAGAGAAACATATAGACCATAGCCTCAAAATTAGAAGTGAACCAAAGATTCTTTGAACTAATCTTCATCATCTACAGTGGAGTTGGCATGCTAGGAATTCTTTCATGTTGCATTATCTATGGTGTCCACCTTGTCTCCTAGTTCGTCATAGTCCTCAACTGCTTGATCTAAAACTTGGATGGAATTTTGCAAGAAGTAATATTTTTCATTAATTTGATTTATCTCTTTCAAGATAGTTCTCAGGAGAGGGTTGTTTTGCCTTCAGATGAAGTCCATATGGTAAGTTATCAATACCTATATGTGCTAATAAAGACCTAGGTCGTAGGGTAAGTGAATATATAGTGATTCTTCTCCATGGTAACCATATGTATGGGACAATGGGTGTCAATTCATTATCAATTTCCTTGTTGTTAGTGGCAGCTCTATGGGCTCAAAGATTCTCCTCCACTATTTCCAAGTTTTCAACTATGGTAGTCTTGTGTCTACCCTCAAAACCTTACACTCTACAAAATGCCTTAATATTGCAGCCTCTCGTGTTAGTATTTTAGGTGTAGTGTTTCCACGAGATATTTTTCTTGGGAACCTCCCCCTTCCTTTGTATTTGAGTAGGTTAGGGATGAGATTTTTATTATTATTATTCTAGTGACCTACCCTTGCTTCTCTTTCCTCTTGTTCTTCTGAAGTGCATTTCTTTAAGACCAAGATGGGTGCCCTTTATTCCATGCTTTCCTTTGAGCCCTCAATCCTTTAAATTTTTGCTTCAACAAAACCCCTAAAAATTCCCTTGTTCCTCTAGCGCATGCTGGAAAGATGGGATGTAATAGGGAGGTTCATATTATGCATTGTGGGGGTGGCCATGAGAATTAAACTATCTTGGAAGAAGAGAGTCATAATCTCCCATAACACCAATGATGTGTTGTATCACATTTGATTCACCGTTACCCAATGAGGCCTCATTGGATACAAAGCCTCATTCACATAGAATAATATTTTTCGGTGTCTCACCTTCTCCTCTACATGAATGTTATTCGTGTCTGTTTCGAAGAGTATTCAAGTTCTACTCTATTACCTCTCAAAATGATGGGTGTGACATCTCCCCTCCTAACATCCCATATAGGGAGAATTGGTCCAATGTTGATTGTAATTGATTATGGGATGAATAATAAAATAAATGAAACTAACATTTAAAAAATATGAATCAATTGTTTTATCAATTTCTTGCTTATTAAGAGTACCTTTTAATTTTTGAATGGATTGGACATTTTTTAACTCCTCGGATTTCCATGTCATTCTTGACCAAATTAATTCTTCGATCTTCATTTTCCACTTCATCTTGTACATTATGTCACTTCACACTACTTAATATTCGTTGAGTTGTGGGTGTTTAAGATCCCAAAATTTGAAATATAACAAGATATTTGAGAATTTTTCCACAATTTATTGAAGTGTAGACTAGATGTTTACTTACATTTAGTCCCAAAATCCTTTAGTCTAGAACAAAGTAAAAATAAATTATATGCACCTTTGAATAACCATTATGTATTTTTCAAGACAACTACATAATCATTATGATTTCTCCACTTTGTCCACTATGAAACCATCGAGATAGAAGAAAAGAAAATATAATGAACCAACCTAGATGAGAAACCTTGAACGTCATACTTTTCTCTCAGGAATTCATGAGTCCAACCATGGCATAAGACCCATAATACCTTATTATTTTAGTATTTTTTACATATAATAAACAAACAGTTGTTAGAGATAACTATTCCACCATTCAAGTTGAAGTTTAATTTTTAGTTACGTATTCATAAATTTTACCTACCACAGAATTGTATATTTATTCATAAACAATCCTAGATTTTACCTTCATATGTAGACATAGGCTTCCTAATTTCAACTGTATTTATATCTCTTGAAAACCTACAATCGCACAGCTAGTCCAAAAAAGTATATTTCTTTAATTATCAATTAATTCCAAAGCATGTAATTAATATTTCATTCACAAAATATACACAATTCAAATATCTTACACAATTATTTGAAGGACTAAATTCTTATCTATTTCCTTTCAGAAATAATCAATAGGCTTCAACGTTCCTCCTAGTGTTGAACTGACTTGTGTAAATAGTTTTGCATGAGCTCTCCCTCTAACTATTAGGTAAAAGTAGGAATATTATTGGAGTTGTTTACCCCAACAAACCTATGTAGAATCCTGTAAACTATTTTCTGAGTTTATCAGTCATTATCTCCCACTAGTAAGTTTTATCTAGATATCAGATTTATCTCCCACAATATCTTGTTCAAATTCCACCGCATGGTATTTCTATCGAACCCTCTAATTATCAAGGTGGTCTTGAATATTTGTTTAATATTTTAATTTCTTGTTTCTTTTCTTCCAGAAACACAAAATCAATCCAAGACAAAACTATATTTAGCTTTTCTTCCTTTTTTTTCTATCCCATTAGGCATAACTAACTTCAATTGTTTCTCGTGACAGTTAGAGGTTGATCTCTCATGTTAGCATGTTAACATATTTATGAGAAGATTAATGTTATAAGACAAATTCTCATTCATTATTATTATTGTTTTGTTAGAAAATAAAACATATTCCAACACATATATTTTTTATTTCCCAAAAATAAATAAAAGTCACAAAATATGTCTTTCCAGGTGTATTAAAAAACTGTTGCTACATGAATTATTTTTGTAAATGATACAACTCAACAAATATTTGGCTTTCATCATAAGAAAAGATAAGTATAGAACATTCTCAAAATTTCTTATGGGTAAATTATTATCCAAATGATACTAAATGTGCCTAAAATAAAGAAAATGGGAATGATCAAACATTATAGAATAAAGAAGTGAAGTGTAACACCGCTCGGTAAAGATCGTGAATGTTTTGTTTTACCACAAATGATTGGATAAATTGTGGGCCAATTGAAGGCCTAGGTAAATGGTAAAACATAAAATATAATTTTATGTTATTGAATTTACTTTTGTAAATAAGATAACCCATTGGAAGCCATAAAATCATGAGAAAAATGCTAAAATAGAATTTCATCTACCATAAAGTTATAAAACAGTTACAAGACAATTATTCCTCTACCTAGAGATAAATAACCTCAGTTGGGACAAGGAAGCCAAGAAGGGAGAGGGAAGAAAACTTAAGGCAAACATGAAGACTTGGTACCTGGTTAGAGGAGGTCCAAGTGAGGAGAATGAAGTTGTAAGCTTATGAAGTTGCAACAAGATGTTATTGTAAGTAGGCAGGATGTTGCCAAGAATGGGTTATTGAGTTGGTTGGCTAGTGGAATCCAAAATGAGATCTATGTGCTCAAATTAGCCCCGAGATTAGAACTGGTGGTGTTAGATAAGGTGTATGGTTCGGCTTTTTATGGTCACTAATCAACTAACTGTCTAGAGATAAAACTAGGTTGGGGAAGAAATGGACCTATTTTCATTTATCATTAGTTGGGTGGAGCACTCTTATCCCTGTGATTTTGTGGCTGAACAAGACAACCAATAAAGATAATTATCGAATAACTATTTACCTTTATAATCAGTTGGGTGGAGCACTCTTATCCCTGTGATTTTGTGGTTGAACAAGACAATGAATAAAGATAACTATCGACTCACTATTTATGACGGACTACTTTCTGACTTGTTAAGATAGTAATATTTATTGTGATTTGTTCATGTAAAATTTATTGTAAGTTTTATGTTTAAAAAAAATGGGTAAAGCTGGTTAATTCCAGGCCAAACTACATAACAGTAACCTACAATGGTCTTGCCTTTGTTTTTTGAAAGTGATCTGGAATACCAAAGAGGGTCCTAGGAATAGGTTCTGTTAAGAAGAGTTTCCAAATGAGTTGAGTTATGGAAAAATAACAGAATTAGTAAGCACATAATTTATAAGAACATAGTGTAAGTATTCAATTATTTTCAAGTATTAGCAGTCTGTGCATACTTCGCTTACATTGTAAATGGTTGCAGAATTTGATGATGATATGGGTTGTAGTCTAAACATACGATAACTTAAGTGGAATAAACTAAAATTAAGACATCGGTTGCAGAATCATATCAAAAGAAAAGGAACATTTAGTATCGGCAAGAAATGTCGAATATGGGAAACTTATGCCTCATAGAGTTTCTTGGGTAGGAAGACCTTCAAATCAGATAAACAAAGATATTAGTGGAGCTATTAATGTACAAATGTCATGAAATTTCCATACAGAATCCATGTCTATAATGTGCAATTGAAATGAAACATTTCACAGTCGAAAGAATGAATCAAATATATGTAGAAAGTGAGGTGAATAGACCATGAAAATCATCAAAATGTTGTTTCCCAACTTAGAAACTATACATATATTACATAAAGAAACAACATCGGTTGACCCAAATCATTTATCTCAACACAAATTTGAGTCTCATAAGAGGAATATATACAATGCAATTAAACAGAAAAACCTCGTCACCACAGTAACACCTAGATCACTAAGAATATGTTGTGACACACTGTTCTTTAAATAATTATAAATATAATGTAAACTGCTATAGGGAATATGAAATATTCTCAATTTTGCATAAAACTCAATGTCTAAAAAATAACAAA
Source organism: Pinus taeda (assembly GCA_000404065.3). Taxonomy (NCBI): domain Eukaryota; kingdom Viridiplantae; phylum Streptophyta; class Pinopsida; order Pinales; family Pinaceae; genus Pinus; species Pinus taeda. The sequence goes on from APFE030507030.1 coordinate 6,764, forward strand.
TAATGGTGCATGACGTAAATGAAACAATCCAAGCTCGTAATTTTGTCTAAATTATAAATGAAACATTAGGGTCTCTGTTTCAAATACAAAATTAAAATTCCATAAATTCGAACAGATTGGTATGAACTGAGGGTAATTTGGTGCACCTAAATAAGAAGCAATTTATTGTAAGATGAGAAATAAATTGGCTCCATTGAATATGATGCAGAGTACAATGTTAAACCCTGTACCCGGATTCGAAAATTACCTAGAGCAGTGAGAAGAAAAAAAAAGAATTATAACCTAAAGAATGAGATAGCAATTGTAATGTGACCTTAACTGTAGAGATAAAGGCCCATTAACTACTTGAAGTGTGGAAGAAACCCCCAACTCTTTTCTAAGACTTCGCATCTAGAGAGGGGAGTAGCATAACAAAATTGTAGCTTAGCAAAACAAAACAAAAAAGGATTGGAATTTGTAGAAACTAGTAAAATCCAGTGCATGAGGGTACCTAATAAGTGGAAGGTGTTGAGAAGATGACTCTAATATGTTATAATTGATATCCAACCAAACCTAACGATGACTCCTACATATTTGACAAGGTTATTGTTAACCAAGGTACACATATAATCTAACAAAGAAGTAAAAAAAAACATATAACAAGGATATTCTCTTCCATACATCTATTGCAGTGAGTATGGCGAACTGTGGGAATTGAAATGAAAGAAGTTGTCAATCGAGTAAAAACTGGATTACCTATTAAATCAAAAAGTAAATGCTGAGAAACAAAGGAATAAGCACTCCTTAATTTATCTAAAACCAAATTATAGGAAAAACCTTGTCTTGGATTACCTGAGTCTGGTGGCCATTTCGTTGAAAAAGGAATACTTAGGTGTACACCTCCAACAAAGCAAATCCATTCTGAGCTTGGTTGTGGAGAACTAGAAAGTATGGAAACATAAACAATATAATAGTCTATAGTTACTTGTTGACATGAAGACATGCCAAAAACTGAGACCATGGTAACTCCATTTGAAAGTCTCGTAGAGATAGTGATGGAACCGAAGAAGATTAATACCACTAATAAGAACTTTTGGAGATTACCAACTGACAAATAGTAGTAGACAACAAGAAAGGCCATGAAGGATAAAACCCTAGCCTAGAGGTTGTAGATGAAACCCTTCGACAGAGAATCAAATAGAATGAGCACCAAAGTTGAGGAGAGGTTAGGTAGTTTCCCTAGCTATCCTAAGTAGCCTGCCCACCATCTAATTAGGTGGTGCAATCCAATGATTCCAATGGGCACACCTATCCCAACATACAGCTGGCATTTATTCGAGAATTTTACAGTTAACGTCGAAAGAGGGTTATTATTTAAGCCATAACATTACATTATAACTATTAAAGGTTCGACACAAGAACATTTTATTATGGTATGTAGTGAGAATCCTTCATACAATGTTCACAATATGTCATCATAGCATTAAACATATATTACATATCAATGTGTATGATAACCCGAGAATGTTGATGTCAATATGTGCCTAGAATGGTTACTAGTTAAATATATATGTATAGGTAATTAAAGGTGATGATAAGTAATTATAGTGGCACCTACAAAAGTGTCCTTGCACACATGCACACACACACACACTATATATAGATATATTTGATCAACATAGGACATAACCATTAATAAAGAAAACCACCATGGATATATGTACATGTCACACTAGTGTAATAACTCAGTAGTTATATTACCTTAGTTGACTTTATCATGGAATAAATAAATGAAAGCTGTTAGTTACACAATAATTAATACATTCATCAAGGGAAAAATTCTTATGTCTGCTCTTATGACTGTTGTATTGGTAAAAAATCTTTTATGTAGCAATTATAAGTGATTGGGTATGTTACATGAGGGTTTAATGACATAGAAAATGAGTGAATAAAATCATAGTTCTTAGTGTTGTAATCCTACTTTTAGGTTTTGTGATGTTTAAAAGGTTCATTATGTGTAGGTTCATACCCAAACAGAATTAGAATCATACAAATTGGAAAATTTTGGCAAGGTTAATAAATTATTTTATAGCACATGAAATTATTAAGAAACTTATATTTTAGACAACAAAAAATGGTGAATTATCTTTACACCGAGCTTGCAAATGTGTAAAATATACATAGGTTGTTAAGAGATTTACATTCAAGTTCTTGATTAGATGTAGTTACCATTAAGTATGTGTTACAATAATGAGGGTGGTATGAATTATATAGTGAGTGTTTTGAATGACCAATATCCAATGAGCTCAAATGATAGACATATATTCAACCCCAACATTATAAGCAGATCAAGTGCAAAAAAAAACACTCTGAACTAAGAGGTCATAAATAGTTAGAGAGATAAAACATAAAAACATAAAGAAAGAAATATGGCCTCATTTCCTTAAGTTCACTTGATGTCTATTCCTTGCTCTTGAAAACTATCATAAAGTAACATATTTACAACTAACTGCACTGGTAAGTTTTTTACCCAATTATAATTTACACATAACCCATCACTAATTGTTTTGGTTTTTTTGAAAGGAAAAAATGGAAGCAGTGAATAGAATAAAATTAAGGAAAGAGTGGATTCAAGGAAAATTTAGAAAGATAAAGTTTCAAAGCTTCATAGAAAATTTTAGTTAAATAGAACCTAAAATGGTGAATAAACCAACCTAATAATAAGATTTTATGAAAATAAACTATTTAATATTATAAAAAATATATCACATTGAAACATAAATAAGAACAAGCAAAAATAAAAATGAATTTTTTCCAAAACATCCATTCCCATTCATCTTAATTTAATATAGAAATTATAATAATGTTTCACCTTCAAAGAATTTAAAATCTAATAATCTTTTTCAAACTTAAATATAATAAATTATTAAAAACAAAACCTTTTCAAAATTATACCGTATTTATAATTTTAATAAATTCAAAATAAATTCAAAACATGAAATAAATCTTTTAAAAATAATATAGTTCGTTGAAATTAAGATCACTTTTACAAATTTAAATTCATAAACATAAACACTACACCAATTCAATTTTCCTTCCTCCTAATATCATTATAATTAAATTCAAACAGCGTAATCAGGTATTGGCAATGATGATACTAATCATTCATTCAAAATACGATGATGATTATGCGGAGGAAAACGGTTATGTCGCTGTGAATAAAACAAAACCAGCACAACATTCGAGTCAGTCGCACCTACCAGTATGAGAGGCATCTTAAAACGCACCGATCCATTTCAATTTCCAAAAAAGCAAAAAGCAAACATCCATTTCAATTTACAAGAAAGGAAAAAGAAACCTCTCCTATGGTTCAACGGTAGATGAATTTAAAAGCAGAATTCAATTGATTAGTTTACCATTGGCACCAATCTCGCATTCATTTTCTTCTTTTCATTTTCATGTTCGCATTCATTTTCGTCTTTTCATTTTTCATGGTCGCATTCATTTTCTTCTTTCTTTTCACGTTCTTTCTTGGGTGCATCATTTCTTTTCTTCATGCTTCTTTTTTGTTATTTCCATTAGATGTGATCTGTTAGTTTTGGTTCTGGTTCGTACAACTATGGTTACGTTTCTGTGTTTTTGCGGTGCACCCAATTTTGTTTTCGTTTTTCTTTTTCTTTTACTTTTTCATATATTGATTTGGTTCGAATGCATGATCATCGTATGACCAGAGAAAATCAATGTGAGTGCATTAAATCGACATTATCCTGAGGTGACATAAATCATTCCCTTGCTATATGTAGTTTGATATAATCTATTGTATTGATTTTGATGTACGTAGGAGAACGAGTTGATTAATAAATGTTGATGAAAATTGAACGGTATATTTTGCAGTGATGGAAATCGCGACTGGATTTCAAATCCTTAGAATTATAGGTTTTGTTTTTATAATTAACTATATGTGTATCTGGATTATACATGTAATTAGCAAGGCTTTGAAAAGAGTTTCAGAGGTTTTCAGAGGATTGGAGACGTCTCCTTTAGACTATAGGTCAACATTGATGCTTACTCGGATATTCTAAGGCGTCTTACATCGGTACCTTATGGAAGTGAGTTTCTTAACGCACTGCTAATTTAATCTTAAATACTGAAAAGAAAAAATTAAAATTAGAGAACGAATCAAAATTCATAACAGCACAATAACATATTTATTTTTATTTTCTGTTATCATAAAGGATACCTAATTGTTTTTTCCCATTTGAAATTTGTTTTTTCTACCTAATTTACTGTTTCCTTCTTGGTTGCAAATTTCTTTTTCTGGATCTTTAATTTTAAGTTTACTGAGCGACACGATTTATACTATGTATAAACATTTCATTGCTATCTAGTTTGGTGTTAATTTGGTTTTGTTCTCACATAATATGCTATAATAAATTGAGAAATTGATTATGAAAATTTACCCCCGCAAATCTTGTGATATTAAATTGATTTTGTGAAAATTTACTCTCACATAATGGTGTGATTTCTCAATTTGGACTTGCCATAAAAACCCTACATATATTGATGTCAAAAATACACAAATGTTCACTTAATTGTAGGAGAATTTTTAAAGAAAATAACTAAGCAAAGTTGTTTGTATCCCAACTAATACGATAGGTGGAGGAATAGTGTGAGTGTAAGAGATATAAATGATCACATATTTTGCCAATGGAGGGAATCTATTGGGAAACACCATCAAATCATGACTTCTCCCTCAAAATGATTATATCATGATGAAATCAATTATGTTGGGCATTCAATTTCCGAGGCAGGGAGTCTTGTAGTGCTAGAGTGTTAAAATCCATTGTGATGGATGACTGACCTTGGTCTTCAAAGATTGTGCCATTTCTTTCTAGCCATATACCCCAACATATATAGAATATTTTGGTTTGTGATCCAACCAGGAATTTTGGCATTTGTCCATTGAGGATCCAAGCGAGCATCAAAGTTGGCTAACTATCTTTTCAGAAACAGGGCCTATGAGTGCCAATGCCATCGAGGTTGAAGGATCTTCTCGCCATCATCCTTTGAATCCAAAAGCCACCCCATACAACCCTTGGCCAAAATTAAAAAGTGTAGTGAATAACTAGGTATAGGGGAAATATTCTTCAACGTCCAATTTCTCATACCAACCATCACCATTCTCTTACTTGCAAAATGACCAACCAAAGTGATCTCCTCCATTTTTTAGATGTCGTTCAACATAAATCCTTCACCCAACACTAAATCTGCTTTGAATTTTACATATTCCTTTTTTTACTTAGCTTTGTTCCTTTCCTGCCATGTAGTCAAATGACCCTTGAATGGAATGAGATACACCCCCACAACATTTCACACGTGAAATGTTCGCACAAAAAGTGAGTACATGGAGGGGGTATGTTATAGTTAGTGACTAATGTAAAATATGGGAGGGCAATTAGGTCTGAGTGAAAATAAATAGCACAAGGAGAGATAGCGGGTAGCTCAATGGAGGTTTACCAAGTTATGGTGGGGTCGAGATGTGGTAAGCTTAGAGATTCGTAACCGTTGAGGATGGCCTCAAAGCAAAAGTGGTTGTGGGTGTCTTCATATCAACGAGACAATAGGAGGATGGCCCATGCATGTGATATGTGTATGTGGAGAGAAAACATAAAATCAAACTAGGAGAATGTGAGAGATATGATAGGGTCGACTATTGTTGAGAAAATGGTAGGTGTGTTTTGACTTCCTCTTTCTAGACCCAAATTTTTAAACCCTCATATAGGTCATCTCAGAATTCGATTTGCTCAACTTCCATCATCATATATATAATAAAAAATGGTATTAAATTATAATTAATATTTATAAATAGTTTCAATAATAATTATAAAATTTATCTTTTATGATATAGTAATTAAATTGAAAATAATGTTATTCCTTTAATATATAATAATAAATTGACAATAATGTAATTTTTTTTATATATAATAATTAAGTTAACAATAATATAATTTTTAAAATTTATATAATAATAGTAACATTATTTTTTTTAATATAATAATTAAAATTATATATATAAACAATTTTGTATAATGTTGTTGAAAAATTATAAAATTAATATAAATTAGTATATTATAAAATTCTATATTATTACAATAAATTAATATTAAATTATTTAAATTTAATGAGAAATGGAAATAAATTTTATTTATAAATGTAATTATTTTTATAAGTTTAAAGTCATTATCGAATCATACATTGAAAAAAATGTTTGAAATAGTGTGCAATTATTTATTTTATCTCTTAAGGAAAAGATTCTGAATCATTTGACCTATTTAAATTTATATGTATAAAATTGTTTATATATCAAATTTTAACTTTAAAAATAGAAATTTTAAAAAAGCTATGATAGCTTAAACAAATCTGGGAAATTTCACTAAATTACAAAGTCAACTCATATTCAATGAGAGACAATACTCTTTTTAGAAGTGCAAACTTGTTCGAATATTTATCCAACGCACTTCCAAACTTGTAGAGACTTTGAAGTCCAAAGTTTGAAACTACGAAAAGTATAGATTATAGGGTTTCATGCATGGAATAGAATCACACTAAAACTATTTCAAATGTCATAGTGATTCGTTAAGGTGAAATCACACCAAAATAAAATAAAAGGTTATTGTATTTTTCAATTGATAAATTTATACAAAAATAAATTTATATACATCTGTCAATTTGTATTTGTGTATTGTGTGTCACATGCGTGTATTGTGTGGCACATGCATTCCGTCAACTCTACACATTATTTTATGAATAAAGGAGGAAAACAATAAAATTCTCAAAAAAATTATAAACTATCTATACACATCCACCATACCATTTTAATTCGATAAAAATTGTATACTCTCCAAAGTTTACAAAATTTGGATTTCGAAAAACCCCACACTGGTGCCCACAGAGTAAATGAAAAATAATAATCTCGGTAAGATTTTGAGCAAATACAGATAGGTTTAAGTGCAACAAATATCTTCCATGAGATTTAGTGTCCGAATATATATAGTAGGAATAGAAATGATATTGTGTAAATAAATAGTTATTAGAGTATCACAACCACGTTGATATAAACTTTGAATTTATTTAACGGTATAATAATACATATTTTATAAAAAATAAAGTTATATTATTTTTTAATTATTTATAAAATAAATTCATTTCAAATCAAAACAGATTTATTAGAACAAAACTAAATATATATTTTTATAATTTTCATTAAAAAGATTGTGAAAGTATTATTTAATTTATTAATTTTTGTTAAAAAAATAAATTACACCGACTTTATTTTGGTATTATTTTACTTGGAGACACCATTCAAAATTTATCGTCAAATTGAAATTGAGAAAAAAGAATTATACTAAAATCATAATAAAACTAAAAGTCAAAAACATTACACAAAATTAATATTCGTATTAATAAAAAATAAAAATTTACTCTCTATATATATAAACGGGTTCAATTAGAGTTCATTACGGATTCTCCCGATACAGAATCAAATTAAGTTCATGAATTATTTTAGTAATGTGTATGTCCATTGAAGTTTTTACAAAAAGTATTTCCATTGAATTTTAAAACACCTTAAAAACCATTAATATCATGCACAATTGTGTGAGTTGTGAAAGTTTAGCTAAATCGTACACAAACGCTAATAAAAACTTTCTCATATCCACATGTTTCATAAGTTCTGGCCGATTACGCTTTTAATTAGTGCCTGCCATAAGTGTTCATGGAAGAAGTGGTCAGAAATCTCATACTCATCGTACCTGTTACTGCCATTGAGCAAAAACGCCATGAGAGGGATGTCGATCTCTTTCGACAATATGTTGAACCCCTGTGTCTTCTAGGTTTCTTCTGCCATGGTGCCCTTATGGCTCCTCCAACACTCAGATTTAGGGTTTAATCAGGAAGAAATCAAAATAAAGCGGAGGGAGCGGGTGGGCAAATTCAAATTTAAAATGGGGAAATTTAAAATTCAAATTGTGTTTGTTGGATTGAAAAAGATCACCAGTGAAGTACTTAATGAGATAATATACTGTATACATGTTTGGTTTGTTGGATAGAAAAAGATCACCCGTGAAGTAATTAATGAGATTATGTACTGGATACAGTGAAAAGACACGCTAAAGAGTTGGGTCTATTGCAGATTCCTCTGGGTCCCTCTAGCTTTCACCTGCTCGGAAATATGAGGCGATCCGAAAACGAATGCTCATAAAGCAACATGCATGCTCATGGTAGCCAAAAGGTATGGCAACCAATAAATTCTATGCATTAATGGTCCAATAGCATAGGATTAGCATAGGATTTATTGGTTGCCCGGAAAGGTGAATCTTCAAATGCAGATAAGGGTTGCCGGGATCCATGGAGTAACTAGGTAAATGTCTAAGGCTCTCGCTGAGGAAAGGCTCTCGGTGAGGAATTGGAGGTCTCTCGTCCCGGGGCCACCAATGCACCAAAAAAGTGGGAAATAATGAAAGTGGGATTGAACTCTTTCTGCACGCCGTAGCGACTTCGTCCAATCGACCGTGAACTTCTCTTATTGGAAGATTAGACCTCTCGCTCAGGAAGAGAGAATGGGGTCACTCAACTCCTATATGACTTCAACCATGAACAAAATCCGAACGGACCAATTCTGAATGGAGAAAATCCTATCGTACCTACCTGGCAAACCAGGACGCGACCAAGCGATCAGGGGAGCGGATCAGTCGCATAAATGGCTAAGACGTCGCATCCGCATATCCAGCGGGGTAGCTCGCTGCAGGTGAAAATAACTGGCATATTCGACGTTCATTAGTCTCAGATTCGATCGCTCCCATAAACAACAGAGATAACTTGCTTATCAGCGTATTGGTCTGCAGATCTGGCTGTGATAACCCGCTTAAAAACTGATAATTCGCATATTCGGTTCTGATAAGTCGCAGATCGGCTGATAATTCGCATATCCGATGATAATTCGCTTATCAGAATATACGTCGCGTACCCAAGCATGATAATTAGCCTAACTAATATGAGAACTCGCATAACGAGAATTAATCTGCATATTCCGTGGCGATTACTAGTATGTCCGGCTGAAATACACGCATAAACGGTAAAAACATGTCGGATATCAGTGTAATGATCAGCCTATCATACAGTGATAACCGCGTATCACTGAATAACGCGCCTATCTGGTGGGGATAACTGGCATATCAGCTTAGTTATGCGAATATTCTGCGGTTATAGTGCGCCTATCGGACGATTACTGCTGATAATTCAGATTTCACACGATAACTTGCATAACCACTGGTGATAAGCGCTCGAATATTGTGTGGGATCAGGTGATAATTCGCGTCAATAGTGATAATGGCATACCTATTGACCATAACCGCATATCCAAGGCGGTTAACCGCATATCCAAGGCGGTTAACTCGCGGCGGTAATTGCATATTGTGAGATGATAATACGCGTATTCAACTGAATTTAATGGCATAAGCGAGAACTGGTTTATGCCGCGAAATATATCAAGTTCTGCCCGACAAAGAAAAATGGCCATGCAGGTCGAAAGGTAGGAGCTCCTTCAGTTTGGGTTGAACGCGACATGCCAGTTGATTCAGAGTATGAGATTCTAATAAATTTGGAGGGTGTATACCAGGGACGACGTCAATATGCAGAGAGGAAAGGCGAAAGGGATTTTGTCAAGGTTTCAGCTAACACAGCCTCCATTCACTCTGATGTGCCTTTGAATCTTTGTGGGTAGGGTTTGTAGGTATATCTTTAAAAACTGGTGTCTCTAACCTACAATTTACCTCTTCGGAATCGACAAGTTGAGCCATGGATAGGCCACCTCTCATTGTACCTCACACTGACATATGGAAGAAAGAACGGCTTTCTGTCGATTCAGAGGCAAATTATTTTCCTCTTGCAGCAACCAAATCTACTAGAAGGTTTTAATATATTGTTCGGCTTTAGCGGTTTTCTCTCATTATGTGATGAGACCGCCATTTTGGAACGGGGTTTGATAAACATTTTCTCTGATAAAAGATCTGGTTTCCACAGTTATCTATTACACCGTTCTCATTTATGAAATTTCTACCAATTTCCCCTCTAATGTGACTTGGCCTCTTGCAGAAGGTAATGGAGTTTCCAAGGCAATTTTGGCCTCTTGTAGAATGTAATGGAGTTTCCAAGACAGTTTTAGAATTGATGTGACTTGGCCTCTTGTAAATGGTAATGGAGTTTCGAAATTAAAGTATTGTTAGTTTGCATCTGATTATATTAATATGTGATTTCTATAATTATAATTATAAGGTAAAAATTGAAACTAAAAAAAATATACATCATAAAGATCACCACATAAACAAAGAAGAAAACAAATAAGAGATCATCACATTTTAAGTTATTTATTTGAATCTAAAAACTGAAGTAAGAAAACAATAATATTGAAGTTAATATTGCTACCTCATCATCTAGGTTTCAAAATAGAGATAGAAAACCATAAAAATGAAGACATAGATAATGAATTTTTGAATCTGGTAGAGTTGAGTTTCCATTCCATAGTTTTAAATTTTGTAGAAGAGTTCCACATTTAGAGATGTACTGTCATTTCAATTTTTAATAGTTCGATGGATCATATAGTTTTGGGTAAGCATAATTTTTTTAATTAGGATTTAAAAAAAATGTTTTGATTTAAAATTTAGTTTCTTGATTCTGTCACACTGAATTGTTATTTAGGATTTGTAATGTAAAATATAATTAATGATATTTAAGTATTATTATAATTAAAGTTATAGATAAATTTTGGAATATGAATAATTAAAATTTATAAAATATTTTATGCCATTTTAAATTAATTATATTTTTTATAATAATAAATGTATTTTATTTTATATCATAAACAATTTTTAAACATATTAAGTAAACAATTTTTAAACATATTAAATATAAATAAGGTTAATATATTTTATATTTTTTGTTTTGTTTTAAAATAAGAAACTTTTCAAAAGTTTTTAGTTTGAATAGTTTTATGAAGAGTTTGTTTCCTCTTAGCTTATATATTATATCTATATCATTGTCTATATATTGATTGGTTTCTTCTAAGCTTCTCATTCAATTCTATGATTGGTCTCTTCTAAGCTTTTGATACAATTTTATATTTTGTTTTAGGAGCCACACTCTTTTGTGAAAACACGAATACTTTTTCAAGTTCCACTCCATTCAATTCAAATTATTGTGCTTAATTTTGTCATTAATTTTTCTAGATAGTTATTTTATCTGTAGAGAAAAATCACTCTAGTTATCAATTGATGGATAGGAAAACAAGGTTGACACCCACCAATTTATTCAGGCCAGACACATAGTTTGTATATTATTGTTGTAACAATGTTGAGAGGTTATAGTTGCCCATTTATTTGATGTAAAAGTAGTGATTAAAAATGAAGTCATTATGGATTTGATGAAGTGATTATTTATCTATACATCCTTCTTAATAGAAATATATTTTGGAAACACAATTTTCCGTCCTCTATATATTGAATATAGGCCATCTTGTAATGAGTGTAGATTTTTATGTTATATTACGTTATTGAGCTCGTACTATGCACCATTCCAAACAAGTCTGAAAAAATAGTCTTTAGATTACTTGTGCATGATGTGATTTTTACTTATATTGGAAAATAATCATCCTTCAATACCTTTTATTGTAACCCTATAAATTAATAAGCAAATTAGTTTGTTTTTTCATTGTTAGTTATATATTAGATCAAAATGAAGTACCTTGTGTGAATGGGGAGATAATTGAATTGGAACCAAAATTTGGCTTTCAACATACTTCTTACATTCCCTTATGTGGGAGAGATCATAATGGTTCATGCCCTTGCTTGGGGATTTCTAGGTCCCCTTACAAATTAACAACCAATTTAGTGTACTTTTTCATTGTTAGTTTTATATTAGATAAAGTGAAGCACCTTGTGTGAGTGGAGACATAATGGATTTGGCACCAAATTTTAGCTTTAACTACATTCCTTTATGTGGAAGAGATCATATTCATTCATGCCCTTGGTTCCTGAGTTCTAGCTCCCCGATTCCCATAGAGAGGCTTAAAGGGGATTTTCCCTTTAGTCATTAGATTTTTTTTTGTTACTTTTATTAAATTGTATTGGGACAGACATTCTAAAAGCATGATAACCATAGAAGCCATGAACTGGGTAAAATTTCGGACTTGGTTTGGGTCTTAGTAAAGCTAATTATGTAGAGTAATTGGTTTGATAGCAAATCGATCAAGGTAATGAATTCTCAGGTCACTAAAAATTATGAAAATTTTGTTTCGGAGATGGTTATTGTCACCCACCTAAATAGGAAGGATTGAGAAGCACATAGTTTGTTATTAGGCCTTGGCTAATAGATCCGTGGAGTTTGATTAGACTTGACAACAGACATTTCAATGACTAAAAGCTAGGCATACCCTTGCTTTGGGAAGCTCTAGCTCTAGTGACTCCCATAGAGAGGCTTAAAGAGGATTTCCCCTTTAGTCATTACAGTTTTTTACTCTTTTAAGAACTCTTTGTACATATATCTAGAAATTCTAACAAACATAGACATTAATAATTGGGTGAAATGTTGGAGTTAGTTTGGGACTTAGTAGTGCTAATTATATAGAGTACTCCTTTTGTTAAGCTTGAGTTGAAATGTCTATGGTGTTTGGATAACTTGGACAGTTAACTCTTAAATCACTAAAATTTAGACAAAAATGGAAAACTTCTTTGGGAAAATATTTTTGTCACCCACCTACATAGGAAGATGATGAAAAGAGATCTGGGTATACGCCAGAATCCCCTTTCTTAATAAAAATCTCAGCACACAAGGCCTCTATCGGAAGCGCATAAGACATGAAACCTTAAAGAAAAAAACACAATAGACTTTCTTTGGCCTCTATATATGCACACAAATCACTGAAATAATTAATTAACAAATAAATTATTTACAAGAGAAATCATGGCCTATTCATGGCCTCTTCTTCTTCATACTCACTCATTCTCTCCCACTCTGATCTTCAATGTCTTTGAGGATTCCTAATTTATAAAACTAAGCATGATCTGGAATCACTCAACTAAAAGCTCTAAGAGTCTACATGCAATGCATACATATGGTAAACGCATCTTGAGGCTTTTTCCCATCTTTTTCCCTGTTCTAAAATAGAAAATCTTCCTTATCCCATAATGATCCACATTCATTGATTTATGCCTAGAAGCACTCCCTATTTCCTATTTTCTCATTTATTTACTTTGGAAACATCTAATTAATCACATTGACTTGTAACTTAGGAAAATAATTCTAGAATGCTTGACCCCCTATGACTATTATTTAATATAATTTCTCTTGGGCTGAATGCTCCCGCATCAGACTCCCAAGGTAGAAATATTTCATGATCTCCTGATCATGTGGTTTGTGGTCTTGATCTTCCTGGATCCCATACTTTGTTCTGCAACCTTCCAAATTCTTTATTCCTTTGGTGTCGCTGCATTTCTGTTGTCCTTTCCTCCAATTTCTTCTTCCTGTCAATCAGGTTCAAGTTCTGATTGATCTTGCTTGCTGCCATTTCTATTTTCCTCCATTTGGATTGCTGCATCATCAGTTGCCATATTTCTTCAATTTCTATGTCCAGCTTACTACTGTTGTTCCCAATTTCTGTTAATTCAGCTGCTACCATAGATGTTGCTGCCGCTGCTGCCATAGATGTTGCTACCTCCCAAGCTTCCTGTCCCTCAGCAACATACTTTGGCTCATCACCTGTAAACAAAATCAAATTGTTAGCATTAAAATCACAAGACCCACTGGTCTTATTTGTCGATTCAGTCACCAACTTTTCTCTCTGTAGCTTCAAGTCTTTTTCAGGACTCAAAAAATTTTCATTGGCTTTCTCCTCAGCTTTCTCTGGCAATATTTCAGTATGCTGATTTGTATTCATCATGAGACTGTCAACAAGTCTCGCCTTATTACCATCTTCTGCTTCATGACTGTCCTTCATGAAAACTTCCCTGTCTTGTTTCCTCAACAAATTAACATGTGCATAAGTCCTCTCTCTCTCCAGTTCTCTTCTCTAAAGATCTAGTTTCCTGTACAATTCAACAATTTCATTAGGAGTAGATCTTGGAAACTTCACACAACTTTCTATTCCTTCAACAACTTTTGACCAATCATCAGATGGTCCTTCTTTCTTTGCATCAACATCCTTATTAGATTCCTTCTTCATGACAATATCAACCAAATGTCTTTCACCTGTAAACATACACAAATTGTCAGATTTAAAACAATGTGACCCTTTGGTCTTACTTGAAGTTTTAGTCTTCAAGTCTTCATCTTCACTATCTCCCAGAAATTCTCCTTGTTCCATTTCAACTTCCTCTTGACTCATCTTCTTGCCATTTACCTTGGCATCCTCTTTCTTATGTCCTCTACTGTGGCTTTATCCTGAACCTCTGCTATGACTATTAGTAGTCATCTTCTTCTCGTCTTTCTTCATGAGCTCCTTTGCAACAAGCCTTTGCAACAGCTAGTCCTCCTGGCTACAATCTTACCCCACTAAGCTCTCCTCACTTAGTCTTTTGGTAAGCACGGGTACTCCATCTGGAACCTCTTTCTGAGCAACACCTTTGCTCCTTCTAGGTTTCTGTAATCTCCCACGCTCTCCTGAGAACACTTAAGTTGTCCTCTCTATCCAATTCCTTATTGGATTCTTCAGGTTCACTGCCACTCCTCTGCAACCATAAACTTCAATTCATAAATTTCAAATCAAAAAAATCATCTCACCTTTAAGATCTTGCATGATCCTGTCCTCCCTTTCTTTCTGCAATCCTGTTCACTTGTGTAGTTTGCGTATCAGATTTAGAAATCTCATCTTCCTTTCATCATTCATTCAAAAATACATTTCAGTTCAACAAACCTTCTTGCATTCATTCATCCACCGCATGAAATTAATTTAACTTCAAAAAAAAACTTGAATCATCAAACAGAGTTATTCCAGCTCTAATACCAACTTTCGCTGCTCCGGAATCCTTCTCTCCACAGGAAACTTTCCCTGCTCTGATACCACCTGATGAAAAGAGATCTCGGTATACGCCAGAATCCCCTTTCTTAATAAAAATCTCAGCACACAAGGCCTCTATCGGAAGCGCATAAGACATGAAACCTTAAAGAAAAAAACACAATAGACTTTCTTTGGCCTCTATATATGCACACAAATCACTGGAATAATTAATTAACAAATAAATTATTTACAAGAGAAATCATGGCCTATTCATGGCCTCTTCTTCTTCATACTCACTCATTCTCTCCCACTCTGATCTTCAATGTATTTGAGGATTCCTAATTTATAAAACTAAGCATGATCTAGAATCACTCAACTAAAATCTGTAAGAGTCTACATGCAATGCATACATATGGTAAAAGCATCTTGAGGCTTTTTCCCATCCTTTTCCCTGTTCTAAAATAGAAAAGCTTCCTTATCCCATAATGATCCACATTCATTGCTTTATGCCTAAAAACACTCCCTATTTCCTATTTTCTCATTTATTTACTTTGGAAACATCTAATTAATCACATTGATCCTTAACTTAGGAAAATAATTCTAGAATGCTTGACCCCCTATGACTATTATTTACAATAATTTCTCTTGGGTTGAATGCTCCCGCATCAGAAGGAATCATAGTACATGGTTTGTTATTAGGTCGCAGGTGATCATCCTTGACAATGAACATTTTGATCATTAAAAGTAGGCATGCCCTTCCTATGGGGAGCTTTGGCTTGAGTGAGCCCAATATAGAGATTTAAAGGGAATTTTCCCTTTAGGCATTGCAATGTTGTTTCTAGCCTTTTAAAACTCTATTGGTATAAAAATCAAAAAATCATGACAAATATAGAAGCCATGAATTGGATAAAATATTGAATTGGTTTTAGACTTAGTAAATCTAATTATATAGAGTACTTGGTTTGTTAGCCCTTAGTTGGAAAATCAATGGAGTCTAGCTAGTTAACTCACATATCACTAAAAATTAGGAAAAAATGGAAAAATTCTTTGGAAGAATGTATTTTGTGTCCTACCTTAATAGGAATGACTATAAAGCATATAGTTTGGTATTAGACCTTAGGGGATAAATCCATGGATTCTAATCAGGCTTGACAATGAAATTTTTACACATTGATAGGGAGGAGAGGAAAATAATTTTAGTTGTAGCTCTTTTATTGTAGAGATGATTGTTTCTATTTAATTTTTTATTGTTTGTGGTCGCTTTGGAGAAAGTTTGGAATAAAGCACCAGCACAAGTTGTAGTACCTTGTCTCTTTTGACCTATGTAAAGAAGAACTATTACCTTTGAGGTTGTAGCCTCCTTTGAGGATTCCATTGTACTATGTGTACATATTTGTGTGGAAGTACCTAGGAAAAATGTTTCCCATGGAAAATCAATTTAACTTTTCTTCACTAAGAATATATATGAATTCTTTATTAAGAGTAAACCATTTAAATATTGATGGTACAATGAAAATTCCTAATGTGAAAGAGATTGTCAAACTAAGTACAAATTCTTGATAAAACTAGAGAGAGAAAGTAGAAGAATAAAACTAAGAAAACAAGAAGTTTTTCCTTTTAAAAATGCAAAACCCCTTACCAAAATTAATGTAGAAAGAGATTAAAAATTAATAAGGTTACATCTCAATGTGGATATCCTTAGAGGTCATATAATTACATCACTGATGTGGATTTTAGTACCCTTTGTTTCTTTTCAAGTATGGTAAGAAGAATTTTTTCTTTAAACCCAAGAAAATATGTGGTTGTAGCATCTCTCAAGGATCACATTGTATCATGTCTATATAATTACATGGAATTACATACAAGAACATTACCTAGAAAAAATCAATTTGATGTGTTTTGGTTGACAATGTACCAAAATCCTTGATTGAGAGCATAGACCTTTATACATAGTTAGTGCCATGCGATTTAGTGATGTGGAAGAGATGCTGAAAATAAGTAGACATTATTGAGAGAATTAATGATGAAGTAGAAGGATAAAATTCATAAATAAGGTAGTCTACCTTGCAAATATGCAACAAAATTAAAGTACAATGAGATCAGTAAACCAATAGGAAAGCACTCTAAAAATAAAGAGGAATATAAATATGAATAAATGAAAAACTACAAGATATAAATGGGGAAGCAATTCGTTATGTATAAAATTACTAAAATTATATATATTTGTATATGATAATATAGTAATTTTTTTATATATGTTTTTTAATAAGGCACTCTTATTAGTATCATATAGCCATTTTAATTGAGATCCATTAAATATTGAGGAGAAAAAAGTTTAGGTGTAAGCCTTATGGACCTTGTTAGAACTACTTAAGCTGATTGACCTTTTGAGACAACAAATTGATGTATGAGACACTATTATTTCTAACAAGGTTCCCCCCTATGCACGTTGATTTGATTTCTTAGTGTATTAAAAAGTACATACCAACTCCATTTTTTTATTTGAACTTATGACATACAAAGATAATCATTTTTTCACCATTAATCCCATAACCTTTTCAAGTCTCACATTCACAAGATATGGAGGCCTTATCAATGTATTAATGTTGTAATGAATTTACCTTGAGGCCTTTATATTTAATTTTTCATTCTTTTTTATATGTTGCGTTTATTTTGACATATATGCAGTTTAAAAATGAATGTTCTTTTCTTCTTTTGTCTCTCTCTTTTCTTATCTATTCTTAACATTCTTGTACCTTATTTTCATGTTTTTTCACATAAAATAAAACATCATTTTCAACAACTTTTCCATTTTGACCTATTTATCTTACAACTCCAACTTTCTATTATTCACTTGTTAGTCACATGAGAATTAAACATTTTATGTTTACAAAATGTTATCCTTTTATCTATTTAATTTATGTCAATTTGGCCTTTGACATATTCTCATTCTTACTTCCACACATGATATATATATATATATGTGTGTGTGTGTGTGTGTGTGTTTGTGTGTGTGTGTGTGTGTGTGTGTGTGTGTGTGTGTGTGCGTGTGTTTGTGTGTGTGGGTGTGCACAAATGCTTTTCACAACTTTCTAATTTAGCAAGATTGAACATTGAGGTAAATATTTTATACATTTTTTCCTAGTGGACTCTTTAGAATGATAGGTGATATTAGCATTATATTAGAGTTTTGTTTATTGAACTTGGCTTGTTTATATGTAACTCCTCATTATTTTTGATATATTGGGTTTATTTTGGAATATGCATCTAAAAAATGGCTTTTATTGTCTTGTTTTGACACTCTTTCCTTGTATAATGTTGATATTGTTTGTACTTTATTTTCATGTTTTGTGCATGAAATAAAATAGTCCATTTTCACCACTTTATGTGTTCAACCTATATCTCTAAAACTACTTCATTATGTTTATCACTTCTTATTCACATGATAATTAAATATTTTATGTTTTGCACAATGCTTTCTTGATATCTATTTATTTTACATTAATTTGGCCTTTTGTATCTTATTTCCATTTTTCCTTCTACTCGTCAACAAAATGAAATAACATTGTGAGAGAGGATTTTGTGAAAAAATGATTACAATGCTTGAAAAACTACTTTATAACTAAAATAATGTTTATAATAAAGTTGGAGAGGGGAGATAATTGTTTAATATCCACACTATCCACTTGAAATCTCCACCCTAGAGTGAAGATGAGGGGGTCCAAGAAAAGAATACAAATTCATCTTACAACCAATTAATATTTTAGTAGGATTGTCGGTAGCATTGTTGGCACCTACATTGGCATAATGATCATGGTAAGTTGGGATGTATATGCTACCCTAAACCAAAATTTACAACTATTGTGAGATAAAACACAAGAGAGGAAATTTTATACTTAGAAAGTATTCCAAGCCACAAACATTACTTATCATCATGTTTATTGTTGACATATGTCCACATAATATGTCCTAAGGATTAGGAGGGTGGGTGACTTATGAGAAAGTAAACATTGTTGGGAACCTCAAACAAATCCTATTATTTCTATTGAAACTAATTCCACAATACATTAAAATGTTCCCAATTAAAAATTAATAATAGTTAAATGGAATTCTAGTGCAAGAAATATAGAGACATTAAAGAGCACTTTGTTGCAAACAAAATCACATAATTAATACATAACATCGAATATTTTATGAACAATTTATTCGCTTATTTTTTTAATGTAGATTTTTTTCATATTTCGTGGCTTCAGTTTCAATGTCAAAAATTGGATTTATTGGAGCTTTTCAACAATATGTATGTTTTTTCTATGGAGCATGTTGTGTGGATGTGAATAAATAAATATTTACAAATAAATTAAATGTGATGGTGAATCAAAATGCATATGCGTTCCATGATGAATATTAGTGAGAAGTAGAATATTTGTATCTAGTTTAGTAAAATTTATGCATTCCCTAAACCCATTATTCTTTAAAGAGATTATAGAAAGTTCAAGTACTAGTGGTGAAGAGGATGCATGCTAAAATTGTGGGAAAGTTCCTTAACATCTGAAACTCACTTTCCTATAAATTTAAAATCATTGTGATGCAACTCAAGGGGTAGGTGTCTCCATAGTGTGGGATGTTGTGTTCTCACATATCTTGGTAATAGCTCCACCGAATTTCTAGTTAAGAAAAATAGTTGTTAAGAATGTCATAGTGGAAAAAGAGATTTCATTAGAAATTACCAACCATCATTGAACAAAAAAATGAAAATAATCAAATAAGGGATTTATAAAGTTAGTGAAAATTGATTTCACAAGACATTAAACTATTGGTTACAAAGTTTTTCGATATTTGATGAGGATAAATACAAAATAAAAGGAAAATAAAATGATGAAATGTAATTTTTTTTTATCTCTATGAAATGTGATCATATTAATAATAAAATTTGAAATATTATGTTCATCAAGTGTTGGAAAACTTATCACCCCATTTCTATGGAAATGGAATTTTCATTAAGCCTTGAATAATGATTTTTAGCTTGCAAGAAATATGTGTACTACTTTTATCATAATGCCTAAATACTCTAATGGTGAAGTGAAAAAATGATGGATTCATAATTATTTCACTTATTGAAATTAGTTTTACCATTATTTCTTAAATAAATAGAATTATATGTAAGCTAATTTGTTTGACAGTAAAGTTTATTTGTATTAAATCACACTGAGTAGAAATATAAGTATAGTGTAAGTGGTGAGTTTTTCTTGTTTTTCTAATCAAAATGAATTTTGGCTTTGCCCATCCTTTCTAGTGGTTCTACTTATTGGTTACATTAGTGCTTTGAGTCTAACTTAATAGAGTTTTTAAAAAATGACCATTGTAGTCACTAAGAAATCTAAAAATGATCTAACAAACTTTAAGAGAAGGTTTTCCAATTGAATGGAAGATATGCACAATTTCATAATCCCCTCTAATAACTTGAGGAGGGATTTTCATTATTTGTACCATGCTTTGGTTGTGTAATTTACAACGATATTAACCAATACTAGAAATTTAGAGGATTGGATCAATAAGAGTTGGACACACCATTTGAATGCTAATGCCTTCTTTTATTTCTATAAAAAAATCTATTATGAATTTCACTTCTAGTTCTGAGGAAAATGATTCTGTTTTTTGAAATGGACCCTTGATTTGAAGCTTTTGTGGCATTTATTTGAATTTTCGATCGTTAGGTTTCAACCCAAAATGGGAGGTTCCAATGAGTACCTATATGTGGGTGTACAACCCCTTCTCACTTCTCAATCTACCAAACTTGGAAACTTTGGAAATGATGAGTAAATATTTAGGTAGATAGATACATGGCATTCAATAAGGTGAAAAATATTCTTTTTATAGCTTATATATAGTAATTAAATTGTATAAGGGCCTCCTCGATGTGTTCAAACTCCAATTTATGTCTAGATTCACCTTAAAAAATGGACTACGAAGAATGATTGTTTTAGTGCAATTTTTTTCATATGAATGGAAATTTTTCCTAGGACTACTTATTGATGTTTGAGAAACTCTCCTAGGTGAAAGAGATAGTGAAACATAATATCTTCACTGTTAGGACAAATGGATGTCAATTAAAAAAATTCATAGTAACAAAAAAGGAAAAGGGGAAAATTATCAAATCATGGCACTACGAATAGATTCACTATTTTGGGTTTAGAAAATCTTAAGGGTGTATGCAACAGAAACGGAACCTCCAACCCCTTCTCAAAATCGAAGAAGAAGAAATGCTAATGTAAGGCACTCTAATATATCTATAGAATCAAGTCCAAACTCATGGCACAAATAAATTATAGCAAGAAAAATATTCAATAAGGTTGAACACTAATGAGAACCTTGATGGTTGCAAGGATGGTTCATAATAATCCCTCACAAACAAAATTGAAGGGTCTCTTAGAAAAGTCCCTGAGGGACCCCATAAATATGGGCCAACTAAGCTTCTAATGATAATGAGGGACATGGAGATTTTATTCAAGGTATAGGGTTGTAGAGTCACTCAAGGGTGAAAATTCATTAAATAGACTAGGCAACAAGAGAAAAATAGTGAAAATGGAATGGGAAATAAATCTACAATTTTTATGAGCTTATGATGAGGATCCCCAAAAAATTCAAGTTAGGAAATTCTATCATGAAATCCTGGGTTTAGGCCATAATGAAAAAAGGAAATGCAAGATTATTAATAAATGAAGAAAAAAACACAATATCTTCCTCATAACCAAATTGTGCATTATTTTTCGGGATAGGTGGAATAAAAAATTAGTTCAAAATGGTATTTGCATGAAATGGGGTTGATTCCAATAAGTATTGCTATAACTATTAGGTGTGCCCATGCTACTCGATAAGAATAACATAGGATTTATTGAGGTTTGAACCAATGAGGTGGTGACGAGTTCCTTAATAGTGCACCTTACTTCCAATTGATCTATATCCCAGTGGCAATGAAATTTTACAAGCTATGGATAAAGAATCCAATGTTTTTTTCTACAAAGTAATGTCAAAATATTCAAAGGTCCTACATGGGATCTTACAATGTTTCAGAAAGTACATGTGATTAAACCCACCCACTAGATGATTATGGTTTTTGTTGTTGAGTGAATAGATTATATGTTCCAAATAACTAAATTCTAATCTCCATACTATAATAGGGAAAAATTGGCATGTTGGGACTCTTTGAAATTATCATTGGAGGAACTTTGATAAGAATATTGAATCATTGTTGAGGAATTTGATCTCATTTTGGATGAAAATGACAAAGGGTTATTGGTAATGGGAGGGCAGGATGGGACGTTCTGATAAGAATATCAAATCATTTTTGAGGGTTTTAATCCCATTTTGGATGAGGATGAGAGACAATTGTTAGTTGTTTCACCGGGAGGGTGAATATATTTGAGACCCATTCAAAGAGATTGTAGTAGATAATATCTTTAACTACGGTAATTGGATTTAAGAAATATAATGAAATTAAAATGGTCAAAGAAAAGGGTGGGTATACACATTTTAGAAGAAAGGTTACATGAATTCCTATTTTGAGACTTTCCTAGTAGAGCATGCCTCCTTAACCTTAGTCATTCTCTTTATTTCCATATTTTAAGACAAACCTATGACCCTATTAATTGGAAAACAAAGGATTTGGGTCCATTTCTAGTGAAATATGATATTTATTGGGTTGGTTAACAAAAATTCAACACATTGGTTTAGAATATTATTCCACCTCATTGTAATCTATTTACATCTTATACATGGGACAAATAATAAGATGGTAATAGTAGAAATAAAAAAAAAAAATGCAAAAAAAAGACTAATAGCTGAAATAAAATGTTTACAAAAGCTTGTGGAGTCAACCCCATGAAGGAGAGTAGAATACTAAATGATTCTCTTTCAGCCACATACAAGTTCATATACTCAAATTTAGTTAGACCTTAAGGAGATGAGGGATGTTGGAGACTCAAAGGACAAAGTATATCATTAAGAGGAT
This sequence comes from Pinus taeda, assembly GCA_000404065.3. Lineage (NCBI taxonomy): Eukaryota > Viridiplantae > Streptophyta > Pinopsida > Pinales > Pinaceae > Pinus > Pinus taeda. The sequence continues at coordinate 29,797 of APFE030507030.1, forward strand.
GGAATATAAATAAAAGTTTCTTCCATCTATAGGCTATGGCAAGAGGATGTAGGAATAATATCTCATAAATCACACACAAAATTGCAAAGAGAATTATAGATTTTAAGTAGGTCAAATTTGTTTCATTTGGATGCGTCAACAATTACATTTAATGGTGAATAGAGATAAAGGAAGTAGAAGAAAGTGATCAAATTTCAAGAATTGCCACAATCATACAAATTCAAAATTTTCACCTTGAATTTGAGGTTCCTTTAACTTATTTCTTGTGAAATTTTAGTCATAGGGATGAATTTGAGATATACACTACAATGGGGTATATTTCAATTCTATCCAGCTGATTACATAATATGGGCCAAAACAATAAACACGAATTGATTCTACTACAAAGGAACAATGTTTTCACCACTTAGGGCATACTTCTAAATATGAAAAAAAATAGAACTATTACAACTATTAATATAGCTGCTTCGATTCTATGTGTTAAATTATCTTAACAAAATCTTATCATTTTTATGTAGATAAATTTTAAGTTATGGTATGTTCTATGCTTATAACAGTTTACCTCTTTTTCTTATGATATTCCATAGATTAGAAATCACATGTAGATAAAGTGAAGTGCAGATAGAACATTAAACTATCGACAGAAAACAAGCCAAGACAAGAGACACAAGATGTGGTGGCTAGCCAGGGACAAACCCTTTTATCAAATCTTCTTTTATCTTCAATAATTTATCAGAGGGAAATAGTACAATAAATCTTATTTATATTAGCAGTAGCAGACCCTAGATCAGTAGCATCAGCATTAGCAGCTTCATCATCAAAACTAGAGCGGTTGAAATCTCACAAACCGACTGTTGGATCGGCTTGATTCCACCACCAAATGTTGCAGCCTTCTGAGGAGGTTCAGATGAACCTTCATCTTAGTTCAGATGGGGAGATCTTCTGGTCCAAATAGGTCAAACTTCACTTCTATAGTTGCAGCTTCAGTTTCAGCAGCTTCCTTCAAACTAGGGCAGTCGATATCTCGCAAACCATCCGTCGGATCGACTTGATTCCACCACCAAAAGTTGCAACCTTTAGAGGAGGTTCAGATGAACCTACAACTGATTATAAGTGGATGTTTCATGGTCCACACTAGTCAAAATTTGGATCTGCGGTTGCAACTTTAGTTTCAGCAGCTTCCAACTTCACATGTGTGAGAGAGAGACCCTTTCCTGTGCAGTAGAGAAGAGACTCTTTTCTACGCAGTAGAGAGAGAGAGAGATGTGATGAGATGAGTGAGTGCAAATGATGAAAAGTCCCCCTGTATTTATACACAACTGTTGATGTTTGAATAGGTGCGACTATTGGGCTTCTAAGCCTACATGAGTTTTAGTTCGGCTTGATAATAATTCTATAATCAAAATAAATTCATATCTCCATGAATACTTATCAGAATTAGATGATATTTAGATCAATACTACACCTCTCTATGAGAGGAATCTAATGAACATATTATCAGCCATGAATAAGATGACCCACTTGAATTTTGGCCCTAGTTGCAAATTTTAACACTCCCTCTCAACTAGGGAGAACTTCATCTGCAATCTGTCTGTCAGTTGCTACTATTCATCCATCAAATGCACTCCCCTATACAACCTGACCCTTACCATGCTCTGCTCTATTCTTCCTATTATGCTTTGTCTTGTTTTGCCCTGTACTGATATGTACTTCTCTGCTCTTTTTTTCTCTACTTTGCTTTGTTTTGTTCTGCCTTGCTTTTGTCCGAATTATGAAGAAGAAGAAATGATTGAGGATGTATCATACTGAATCAAAGTCAGTCTCAGAGTATGTACCATTGGTCCCAGACCAGTCTCAACCAACCCAAAGTCAACATCATAGTGAGTAAAACTCCTACCACTGGTCCTAGACCAGTAACATCCTCCATTGATTCAAATTCAGTCTCAGAGTGTGTACCACTGGTCCGAGACCAATAACAACTGACCCAAAGTCAATGTCATAGAATATACCACTCCTTCCACTGTTTCCATACTAGTATCATTTAACCCAGATCAATGGAGGTCATCCTAACATAGCGAGTACGGTAGATACAATGATGCATCCATCGGTACTAATATGGTCCCTAACTTCATTTCCCTTCTCATTGATCAGATGAGAGGTACTTCCCATGGGTCCTAGATTGCATGGGTCGGATGACTCCATAGGAGAACTAATCAATCATGTTCTCACAGGAGAACACATAAATCTCTCTATAATCACCTTGGAGAACACATCAATCCAGGGCTCATAGGAGAACACATCAATTCTGCTACAATTGCCATGGAGAACACATCAATCTAGGCCTCACAGGAGAACACATCAATCCTACTACAATCGCCATGGAGAACAGATCAATCTAGGCCTCACAGGAGAACACATCAATCCTTCTACAATCACCATGGAGAAAAAATCAATCTAGGCCTCACAGGAGAACATATCAATCTTGCTACAATTTCCATGGAGAACACATCAATCCAAACCTCACAGGGGAACTAATCATCCTACTACATAAGAGAGTGAATCATCATTTTCCACAAGAGAGCGAATCTTCTTGTCCCACAAGAGAGTGAATCATCTTGTCCCAGAGCTCAATGTATGCAACAAGTAGGACACTTGTACAAGGGTTCTTGATGACTCCAAGTCATTTAGGGAAATCACATATTAGATCTTTCCTCGGGGCTTTGACAAGGTGTATCGACATGTACATCATCTTAATGCGATGGAACCTCCTTGCTCATCGACTTACCATATCCCATATGATTTATATCTACTGGAGCAACTGATGAATACGAGATTCCTCAATCATCGAATCCCACCTCTAGTTGTTACAGATAATCATAGTGGTATGTGTTCAAACAACTGACTGAAGAGCTTCCCCAACCAGGTAGCTTCATACGAGATCATACTCGTAGATATGTATCTGGTGTCGAAGGTGCTCATGGAAATTGACTTTTGCTTCTTGCTCATCCATTATATTGAAGCAGAATCCAAGGAGAAATAACACTAAAAGTGCTCTAGTGATCCTCCACACTACCTGCCTAATCAGCATTCAAATAATCATGTAGTTTCATATTTCCAGCAGTGTATTTGAATCCATGAGAGATTGTGTCCTGAAGACATCTCAAAAGATTCTTGGCACCAATCTAGTGAGGCTCAACCAAATACGAGCTCACAATGATAATTGCAAAACATATGTTCGGACGGAGGTTCACCAAGAACATCAATGCGAATGAGTTTTTGAAACTTAGAGGCATTTCCCAAATCTGGTCTGACATCACTACCATATAACTTCTGAAATTTAAGATCCTTGAGGTAGTCACAAGCTTGCAATCCATCATACCGAATCTTTTCAATATCTTCACCACATATTTTCCTTGAGATAGGAAAGTTTCCACTGGCTTCTGCCATACTTCAAGTCCTAGGAAATAGTGCATCAGTCTTAGGTCCTTCATTTCAAATTTAGAAGCCAAATCCCTCTTACATTTGAGAATGAGAGGGTCTGCATCTGTTAGAAAGAGGTCTTCCACATATAGCACCAGTATGAGAGGTTTGTCATCTTCAACCTTAAACAAAAGGTTAGGATCAACTTCACTTCTAATGAATCCCAGCTTCATCAAGTAGCTATCAATCCTCTCATACCATGCTCAGGGTACTTGCTTCAGCCCATAGAGAGCCTTCTTCAACCTACATACATGAGATTTTCGATCATAAATCTCAAATCCTTCTAGTTTCTCCACGTAGTCCTCTTCTTTGATCAAACCATGCAAGAACATAGTCTTGGCGTCCATTTGATGTAGGTTCCATCCTTGTGAAGTGGCAAGGGCTATGATCGCGTGGATGGTTGTATATCTGGCAACAGGTGCAAATATCTCATCATAGACTATGCCTTCCTTATGGGAGAAACCACGAGCAACAAAATGAGCCTTATACTTTTCCATACTTCCATCTGTTGCATGCTTTATCTTGTAAATCCATTTGGAAGTAACAACTGTCTTGTCCTAGGGTCTGGGAACTACTTCCCATACATCATTCTTCATAATAGAGTTATATTCTTCGATCATAGCATCCCTCCATACTTCATTCTTGACGACATCTGAGAATGGTTAAGGCTCATTTTGTATGATCATGCTCATGATGGCCAGGTATCACTAATACCTGTTAGGTTTCTTACTTTCACAGAAGGTTTCTTGGGGTGCATCATGTCCTTCAACATCATCAAGTATTCCCCTAAGCCATTAAGGCCTATTCCTAGAAGAGGAAGGCTCAGGTGGATAAATAGGATCCATGGCTTCCTCCACATTAGGCATTGTTACATCATCTACCCATAGAGACAGATTCCACAATCATATGGTTCTTCCTTTCCGCCACACCATTCTACTCAAGAGTATGTGGTGTAGTAGTCTCCTATTAATGCTAGCCTTAGATATGCCTGAGTGAACCAACTGTAATATATCATAGGTCTTTCTTTGGCCTGAGGGGAATGGTCCCCTTTTGAGCTTTCCTTCAGCACATCCTGGACATACAGCTTCCTTCTCTACTCAGAATTCGAGCATCCTCGTCACCATTTGTCTTACACCGAGTAGAGGTTTATAATGAAGGTGGGAAAACCTTTGATGCCAAAGTTTGGACTAAAGAGTTGTGTCACAAGACATGACACCTAGCGGACTTCCACCGACTTGATATAAAGAATCAACTCAGAACCCAAGAGTGAAAGCATCTTTGACATTATTTTTTCATATACATACCTTGCCATCGCTGAAGGTTACCTTGTAGCCTTTGTATTCCATTGCCGAGATGGATACCAGGTTCTTTTTTAGATCAAATGCATTTAATACATCCTGGAATTTCTTGCCTTCTTGAATGGTTGTCCTCTTCCTTGATTCCTAGCTCTCCTCTTACCTTTGCTATTGAATTTTTCATTCATTTGATTGCCATGGGAGGGATTTTGATCATCATCTCGGTGAGAGTCCTTTCTATGAGGTCATTCCCTTGCATAGTGACCTACTTTATTGCAAATGTAACATCATCCTTTTATTCCACCCTTAGGTCCAGCCTTTCTTCTTGATTTAGTCCGTGAATTATTTCTTTTCTTAGCATGAGAAGAAAAGGTTGTTGGCATTATGATACATATGTTGTACTTGATGGAAACCCACTCATCTCAGATGATAAATTATAGTGCAACAAAGTTATTTTCTGGTTCACATACTTTCACGTAGAGAAAAGTTCATGCACTTTCATGCAGAAACAAGTTCCTTTCATGAAGAGAAAATTTCACACACTTTCATGCAGAGAAAAGTTCCTTTCATGTAGAGAAACGCTCACACACTTTCATGCAGAGAAACATTCCTTTCACTCAGAGAAAAGTTCATTCACTTTCATGCAGAGAAAAGTTCCTTTCATGAAGAGAAAAGTTCACGCACTTTCATGGAGAGAAACGTTCATGCACTTTCATGCAGAGAAAAGTGCACGCACATGGGAAATCTTATGGTTGGTTCATGGTATTAATCCGACAGTTTTTGATCCTATGGTTTTGCATCCAAAAGTGTTGATCCCAAGTATTGGGTCCATGGTATTGAATTGTTAAGGTTTTTGGTCCATGGTATTGTGAAAGGTCTCAGGCTATAAAAGAGGAAGGAGATCATTTAGCAAGGCATCTTCTGAATTATTAAATATCTGATAAAGTGCTAGATCTAGAATATTGTGATTGGGTTATGGTGCAGATCTCATTTTCAATGATGAAGGAACCTGAGTGCCAGGAGAAGGATAAGTTCTATTGATGGGTCAAAATCTTAAGGCTAAAATGGTGGTATCTCTATATGATTTTGATGTATGATATGTGGTGCACGCTTGATCTATAAATCTGATAATCTGGGTTAACTAATATCTGAATGTTTGAAAGAATGAATTTATAGATCTGTGCACAGGTTTCTGAATAGTGTAGTGTACATATCTTGATTTGTGTTCTAGCTGCTTCTGTTTACTACTAAAGTGTTCTGGGTTCAGAAGTGGGGATTGATTATTGTTATTATGATCTGGGTACAGCCCTCAGAGAAGTGTTTATTTCTATTCAGTTTTTATTGGTGAAAAGGTGATTGGTTGATGCAGAAATTCTTGATGTTTTGATGTTATTTGTGGATCCAGTCTGAAAATTTATGAAGCGTGTTCCCTAGAAGGAAGAGAAGGTTATAGTCTTCTGCAGGTAGTAGCTTGCGTACTAGTATCTCAAATAGTACAAGAACTAGGGGGGTTGTAGCTCCCTTCCAAGAGAAGTTGGAAAACGAGAGAGGGTTGTAGCTCTCTGCAGGTAGTAGCCAGCGTACTGGTAAAGGACTACACCAGTACACAATCATTGTAAAAATAAGTTTCTAATTGAAAAGATAAAGACATATTGCATCAGGTGGTCTTCACCCACATTGGGTTTCCACCTTATATCTTGTGTTCTTGTGTGTGATTTTCTTCTACTCTATTTTTCTGTTCCTGGTTATTGTTTATATGATCCTAATGCACAGATTAATGTTCAACATTTGTAGAATATTTTAAATTATATGTCTGCATGGTATATGCGGGTTTCCTTATCTGTAGTTGCATATATACATGGTTTTCTCTAACTGAAGTAGTGTATATGTTCTGGGTTTGAAAAAAGAAAATAAATGACTAGATAATGCTGATTCACCCCCCCTCTCAGTATTATTTCCAACAATTGGTATCAGAGCGGGTCCTTCAAAAGAAGCCTGATCGCTTGAAGGAATATCTATCATCATGAGCAACTACGAGAGAGAAGCATCAATCAGGACACCAATTTTTGATGGGATGAACTTCGTCTATTGGAAGGTAAGAGTTACAACCTATCTTCAATCTCTTGGTACAGAAGTCTTGGATATCATAGATACAGGGTACACTTTTCCATCAGCAACTCTTACACATCTGGCTGAGAAGAAGTAGTTTGAAACTAATGAAAAGGCTATCAATACGCTATTAGGATGTCTATCTCAATCAGAATTTGTCAAGATTATGTAGTATAAAACCGCAAAATAAATATGGGATAAGATCGTTCTGAGCTATGAAGGAGATGAACAGGTAAAAAAAGAAAAACTTCAAACTCTCAGAATTCAATATGAAAATCTCAGAATGTACAATGATGAAAGTGTGGCTAACTATTTCCTACGCATAGATGAGATTGTTAATTCTATGAAAAATTTGGGTGAAGAAATAAAAGAGGCTATTGTGGTTGAAAAGGTTCTGAGATGTATGTCTTCTAAGTTGGAATCAAAAGTTTCTGCAATAGAAGAAAAGGAGAATCTACAGAAAATTACCATGTTGCATGGCCTAGCATAACCTAGCCCACACTAGCCTACCCTAGCATAACCTAGCCTACCCTAGCCTACCATATCATATGCTATCCTAAGACTAGCCTCGCCTACCTAAGCCAAGCCTGCCCCATCCTAGCCTATCCTAGCCTACCTTAGCCTAGCCTACGCTGGCCTAGCCTAGCCTATCCTAGCCTAGCCTACCCTAACCTATGTTAGCCTATCCTAACCTATCCTAACCTACACTGCCCTAGCCTAGCCTATTCTACCCTAACCTAGCCTAGCCTAACCTATCCTACCCTAGCATAGCCTACCCTATCCTTCCCTACCCTAATGTACCCTAGCCTAGCCTAGCCTACCCTACCCTATGTAGGCTAGACTAGCCTAGCCTACCTTAGCCGAGCTTAGCCTACCCTAGCTTACCATAGCCTAGATAGCCTACCCTAGCCTACCCTTACCTACGTTAACCTACCCTAGCTTACCTACGCCAGCCCAGCCTAGCCAACCTAGCCTAGCCAAGCCTCACCTACCCTAGTGTACCGTACCCTACCTTACCCTAACCTACCCTACACTATCGTAACCTACCGTACCTTACCCTACCCTACTCTAACGAACCTACCTAGCCTAGCCTACCATACACTAGGCTAGCCAAGCCCACCTAGCCTAGCCAAGCCTACATAGCCTGCTCTAGCCTACCCTAGCCTACTTTACCTAGCCTAGCATAGCCTAGCATACCTAGCCTAGCGTGGCCTAGCCTACCTAGCATTTCCTAGCCTACCTAGCCTTGGCTAGCGTAGCTTAACCTAACCTAGCCTACCCTAGCCTACCCTAGCCTAGCCTAATCTACCTAGCCTAGCTAAGCCCACCTAGCCTAGCCAAGCCTACCTAGCCTACTCTATCCTACCCGAGTCTACCCTACCCTACCCTACTCTATCCTAGCCTACCTAACGTAGCTTAGCCTACTTAGTGTGGCTCATCCTATGCTACGCTACCCTGGCCAAAGCTACCCAGCCTAGCCTAACCTAGCCTACCTAGCCTACCATAACCTATCCTACCTAGCCTCGCTAGCCTACCTTACCCTACCCTAAGCTAGCCTAGCCTAGCCTAGCCTACCCTACCTAGCACACCCTAGTCTACCATAGCCTAGCCTAGCCTAGCCTACCTCACCTAGCATAACCTAGCTTACCCTAGCCTACCTAGCCTACCCAAGCATAACCTAGCCAAACCTAGCCTACCCCACCATCCTCTAGCCTAACCTACCCTACCCCACCATACCCTATCCTAATCCTAGCCTACCCCAGCTGACTCCAGCATACCCATACCCTATCCTAATACTAAGCCTACCCAAGCCCACCTAGCCTACCCAAGCCTATCTAGCCTACTCTGGCCTATGCTACCCTAACCTACCCTACCTTACGCTAGCTTAGCTTACCCTACCCTATCGTAGCTTAGTGTACCCTACCCTACCATACCCTACCCTATCGTAGCCTATCGTAACCTACTCTACCCTACCTAGCCTAGCATAACCTAGCCTAAGCCTAGCCTATCCTACCTAAGCTAAGCCTATCGTAGCCTGCCTTATCCTACCTTAGCCTAGCCTGCGCTAGCCTAACCTTTAGTAGCTTATCCTAAACTAGCATAGCATAACCTTTCCTAAACTAGATTATCCAACCTAGCCTAATACATGCCTAATCTAGACTAAACTAGTTGAGCCTAACCTAAGATAGCCTAGCTTATCCTAGCCTATCCTATCTTAGCCTAGCCTAGCCTAGTCTAACTTAAACTAGCCTAGCCTAGTCTGGCCTAATCTAGCTTAGCCTATCCTAAACTAGCTTGGCCTAGCCTAGCTTAACCTAGCCTAACCTAGCCTATCCTAGTCTTGCCTATCCTACCTTGCTCTAGCCTAACATAGAGTAAACTAGCCGAACCTATACCCTAAATCTCAATACATATTATAAATATACATCCCACATGAAAGTAAAGGAACTTCACATAAATAGTGAACATAAGTAATGGATTTATTATGAAAGTAACAAAATACAGATTGATGTTTATTGAAAAAATATTTTACATATAAATTTGAATGAAAAAATAATATAAATTCTATAATAAAATAAATTTTCAATATACAATAAAAATATATATATATGTGTGTGTGTGTGTGTGTGTGTGTGTGTGTTCAATTAAGTAATTAAATAATAAATTTATAAAAATAAATAAACACTTTAAAAGATAAAATCACTTTTACATCATTAAAATATATAAAGACTAAGAAGAATCATATGAACTATATGAATGGTTAAGAAATTATGAAAAGACAATTTACTTTATTGAAAGCACAATTCTTTTTTTGTTTTCTAAAAATGATGATTTCTTACTAAAAACAAATTAATTAAAAAAAAATTCTATATCAATTAAGATTTTTTTTTTCCTATTTCTTATTTTAGTAAATAAAACTATATAAATAAATAAATAAATACTTATAATAAAAAAATAATAAATATAAATTTTATAGGGTATTCAAAATATTTTCATTATGTAAATACAATCATTCACATGTAACAAAATCTGACTCAAAATTAAATGGAAACAACTTCTTTTGTAAGGTGAAAAGCCATGGAGTAGATGGTGGAGGTTGGTGTTGAAACTGGAGGAGCGCGGAAAAATGGAGCGGGCTAGGGTTTGGGTGCGAAGGTCTCGGGAGGCTTCCTGCACAGGCCCAGGTTGATGACAGTCAAGACAGTAGCATTTTCTGGCGGTCAGGTGCAGGTTCTCTGGAGTTTATTTCTTGAAGAGCGCAGATGACAACTGGAGGTTCCTCGAGTTAAGGGTAAAGGCTTTACTGTTTATATTATTGAACTTTCGTTTTACCATTTACCGCCGCGAAGGTTGTATCGTTTTGTCTTATCGCTTTGGGGGTAGCCCGTGATACCCAAGGCATTTCTGTAATAGTTATTGCCCTAAAATTGTCTCGCTTGTCGCCGCTTGTGTTTGTTCCGGTTTCTCACACCGTTTTGAGGCAGTCTCCCGTGATTTGGGCTTTGTTTGTGTTTCCGTTGCTGTTGCCGGTTTTTCTTAGCGGCATTTTAACCATGGTTAACCCGGAGGAACTAGTAGACTTAGACCCGTCTCTTGAGGACATTCTGTCCATGTGGGGCAAAGACACATCATCACAAAGTGTGGAGCATTTCTTTGGCGTTCAGAAGTTGACAGAACCGTTTCTTCAACATTCGGTAGGTTTTCCTCCGTTTCTGCATCAAGGTGGGTTTTTATCACCTGAAAATGTTAGGGCCAGTAAGCAGGGTGATCAGGGCCGAGTTTCGGAGTTATCAGCAGCGAATGGGTCGTTTTCAGATGTTCCAGTGGCAGGTCTCAAAGGAAAAACGGTGGTAACGTGGAACCCTTCGTCGTTTGGTGTTGTAGGCACAGTCAATCCTGGTAGGCTTGCAGGTATTGTCCTTGACAGTTTAGCCGTCAACTGCACACCTCTCACTAGGGTTTTACCTCCAAATGTATCTCGACCCCATGTCCATGTCCAATTGAAGCCAATAGGAAACCTATTGTAATAACAGCAAAAAGGAAATTAATACAGATACACAATTAAATTCTATCATCACACTATTAATATTGTAAATTAAAATAGGTTATATTTCCAAAATTAATGTATAATAGATTTAAAAAAATATTGATAATAAAAATCAAGGATATATTATTTTTATGTTTTATTTAAAAAAATAAAAAAAAAAACTAATAAAATGAAATTGATATTTGATTTAAAAAATCTAAAATGTCCATAGATCCTAAAAATTCTGAACACTAGCTATGGAGATCACTCGCACACTCGCTATGGAGATCACTCCCTGTTTATTAAACTCAAATCGTTGTTAATTCATTCGAAATTCAAACTCACATCATAATAGTGATTCCTTCGAAATTCAAGAAGTGCTGACCTCGGCTTGCGCCGGCAACACCATCCTCGGCTTCTTGCCGCCAATTTCACCATCCTCGGTTTATTTGAAGCTCGTCGAGATTCCTGGTTTGAATCCAATGCAAAACGAGGGCACGGAGGTGAGCCGGGAAGTTGTGAGTCGCTTATAGCCTGGTGGGAATATAACTTGGTAAACGAGGGAGCAGAGGTGAGCTGGAAGTTGTGAGTCACGTGTAGCCTGGTGGGAATATAACTTGGTAGCGGGGGTGAGCCATGAAGTTGTGAGCTAAGAATATTCGGCGCAACGGGGATGTATAACTTGGTATAAGTTTACACCGAGGAATTAGGTGGCATTGCCATCAGAACAAAGAGGCCATACAAGTTAACGAAGGGGCAATACAAGGCAAAGGGAGTGGAAATGACAATGTAGAGAAGTAGGCAAGAGCAGAGAGCCAACATGCTTACTGGACCTCTTCTGGAGGGACCCCTGGGCTCCATCGCCAAAGGAAAGGACAATAAACCTACGCCATTGCATGTTATGCCCGTCAATAGACGGAGTATCAAATAAACCGAGAAATTTGCCGTCAAGAAGCCCAGGATGATAAACCCAGGCAGTCAAGAAGCCGAGGATGGCACTGTCCGCGCAAGCCAAGCTCAGCAAATCATGATAGTGATTCATTCGAAGATTGTATAAAAAGAGCCAGTTAAATTACAAGCCTATGCAGATCGTTAACTCGATAATACAGGTGGATTTAGATTGAAAGGAGATCATAAATTTCATCAGCGCAGATGGATTCATTGAAATAAGCGAGAGGTACATTAAACCTCCACAACTTAAAGAAATATTAATTAAATAAGGAAATAATAAGCCTGGGTTAATTCCTAAAAAGAGGCGAATGGGTTAAGCTAACAATAACTAACACAGAATAGATGAATTAAATGACTAAAAGGCCGAAGTAAATCCTTTATTAATCCAAAATTGAATTAATTCAAACCAGCAGACACATGGAGCTGCTGCAAAACTATTCACATACCTGTAATTCGACGATTTAATTTTGTGAATCTTATAGTGGGAATCCTATAGCCACGCATTTCCGTATTACTTCCATTCACTTCTCCCAATTGTTTGCATCTAAAATATTTGCAAACAAAAGATTATACACTAAACTCAAGCATGAAGAGATTAAAATTGTTGAACCATTTAAAAAGAAATCAAGGAAAGAGAAGCTACATCCATACATACCATTAAATCTATATCGATTTTATTTTCTGAATCCTATTTCCCTATTTCTTTCCATTCAGTTCTCCCAGCATATGATTGTCTGCATCTAAAATATTTGCAATCAAAAGGTTATTCATTGCACCGAAAGAACACCAATAAAATTGAAAAACAAATTTCTGTGCACCAAAAGAACTCAGAAATAGCCGAAATGCAACAGTTCTACCAATCAAAACCAAAAGAACACGTCTTATAAGAAAAATACAAGAATATTATGGAAAAAGGGATGAAAATAACATAATATTCATAGAAGCAAATTTAAAAGAAAAAAAATATGATGCATAGAGAACAATGCAGGATTGGTCTAAATGATAGAAGTGATAAACAACAACTGAAGCCTGGTTCTAAATTCATCGAGCTGCTGCATGACCGTTGAGTATAGAAATGTCTTTTTTTGCTTTTCCAAGTTGAAATGGAGCGTTGCTTTTGTGTTCTTGTAAAATCGCAATTTAGTGTTGGTTTAAGCTTTCTAATTACGAATTAAAATGGAACGGTGTGTTTTAAGATGGTATCAGTGGGTGGATGGGAGAGTGGGTAGGTGGGTGGATGGGCACCTGGGCCGACTTGATTTTGAATATTGTGCAGATTTTTTAGACTTGATTTCGAATATTGTGAGGATTTTTCATTTTATTCACAGTGGGTGATATAGAGGGAGAAGTTCCTTCCTCCACGACTTCTCATCATCCTAGTCGGCACGCCCAACCAGCGACCCACCCACCGCTACCACTCGCTTCTTAAAACACACCGTTCCATCTCCATTTTCAAGCTTACCCGGATCTGTGAAGTCGTGGCCACAATTTTATTTAATGGAGGTGAATTTATTGAATTACTGCTAATTTCATCTTAATTAATGAAAATAACAAATGAAAATTCATATCAGAACAAGAACATAATTCATGGAAGTTTTATTTCTCTTTTGAATCCTAATTGTTTTGCATCTCTTTTGAAATTCCTAAGGGAATCCTAATTTTTTTGCATCTCTTTTGAAATTTGTTTCTATGAAATCTGCATGTATGAAATCTGCATGTTAGATGTAAAGGTCGGGGAATTTATTCTTATCTATAGACCAATATTTTCCATTTTCTATTTTTTTTATATTGGTGATAAAAAATGATACTGAATTTCACTCTAAAAAATTTGTTGATCTCCTATATTGAATTGATAAGATTATTTATATTCAATCAGTAATTTGATTTTGAAATTTTATTTTCAGAAAATCTGTCACCTCAAATTGGAAGGCATGATAACGTTTTTTAAATTCATGTGTGGTTTACTATTAACGAACTTTTTAACAAACTTTTAAATTACTACGCCTAAATACTCCAGTCATGACTTGCTTCCTGCACCTAAATACCAGTTCATGAAATTGAGGTTATGAAAACTAGCATTTAAGGAGAAAAGTCCGCCGATTTTTTTAATGTCATTAAATACTATGTAATAGGTTATAATTATAGTGTTAGAATAAAAAAGAGTTCATGGAAATTTAATTAATAATTATAGCTTACACACAGAAATTTTCACTGCCATTAAATGTTAAGTCATAGGTTATAAATTTTAATGTTGAATAAGAGTTTATAGAATTATGACACTTATTATTTTTTACCACAAAGAGAATGCGACTAGTTGCTTTTCTCTGTAGTTTGTTTCCTTTCTTTTTTTATAAAAATATTTTTTATTAAGTGGGAGAAACAATAATAATGGTTGGTTTTTTGTTTTTTTAATTTTTTATATATTTTAATTTTTTATATTGTTTTAAGTAAGTGGGAAATCTCTATAATAATAATTTGTTTTTTTTTAAGGATATTGTTTAAGTAAATGAGAAAATCTATAGTAATTGAGTTGTTAAATCAATAAGATGAGTTTAGATAAGTCCAGTTAATCATATTGGCTTTTATTCTTTTAAGAGAATTTGGTTAATATATATTTTGAATCATTTTTTTTTACAATAATTTTTTCCTTATCTGTCTTTAATTAAATTAGATATTAAAATTAAAGTTTGGACAAATTAAATTAATTAATTTAAATTATCAAAAAAAATTACATAAATGAAATCACATTTTTAACCCTTCACAAATATTTACATAAGTGCTTATAGTCTGCCCAACATCATAAACATTTGTTATTATATTATATGACTTGAACTTGTGAATAATTACAGTTCTATTATGTTTTGATTTAATTATTAGGGAACATTTACAATTAACCTCCGTGGGTTCATCATTTTTTATTGAATATATAAATATCATTTTATTTATTAAAGATGATCAGTATTCATTTTTCAACTTATAAAAACTTTATAAAATTTAGTATAGTATTAAAAATATATATTTTATGCTATTATTAATATTAGTGTATTTTTAATTACAAATACAAATACTAAAACTGCAATAAATTTTTAATAAAGTCTATAAAACTATTATTTTTATTATTAATAAAATAAATTTAAAATAATCTTAATAAAATAAAATTTAATATGTTTATGACTACATGTAAAAATGATATTATGTTCTTCCAAACAATTTTTGTTGAAGTTTGCTATGAGAATTTGGCTAATTTACACTACAAGTCAAATCCTAAACCCTAAACCCTAAAACCTAAACCCTAAGCATTTTATAACATTTAAAACCCTAAACCCTAATAATTTTATAACATTGTAACACATGTTTTATGACTTTTTTTGAAGTGTTTATTAAAAGCATTTACTAAAGTGTTATAAACCCTAAACCCAAAGGAATTTTATAACATTTTAAAAAGTGTTTTATAACTTTCTTTTAAAGTTTTTATTAAAAGCATTTATAAAAGTGTTATAAACCCTAAAACCTAAGCATTTTATAAAATTTCAAATACCAAACCCTAAACCCTAAACACTTTACAAGATTAACCCTAAACCCTTAGAATTTTATAGCATTTTAACAAGAATTTTGTAACTTTTTTTAAGTGCTTATTAAAAGCATTCACTGAAGTATTATAAACCATAAACGCCATCCCTAAACCGTAAGCATTTTATTGCAATTTAAAAAGTGTTTTGTATATATATTTTAACTGTTTCTTAAAATCATTTACTATGGTGTTATAAACCCTAAACCTTAAGAATTTTATAACATTTTAAACCTTAAAAAGTAAGAATTTTATCACATTTTAAGTATGGATTTACTAAAGCATTATAAACCCTAAACCATAATCCCTAAGAGTTATATAACTTTCTAAAACCTAAACCCTAATCATTTGATAAGATCGTAACAAGCATATTGTAAATTTTGTTTGTGTTTATTCAAAGAATTTACTAAGGTGTTATAAAATGTAAACCCAAATGATTTTGTAACATTTTAAACCCTAAACCCTAGAACTTAAGCATTTTATAACATTTTAACAAGTGTTTGTAAACTTTCTTTAAGTTTTTATTAAAATAATTTACTTAAGTGTTATAAACACTAAACCCTAAAATATAAGCATTTTATAACATTTAAAAAAGTGTTTCATAACTTTTTTTAATACCTTAATCTAAACCTAAAACCTAAACCTTAAAAGAATCGAATAAAGTGTTATAAGCCCTAAACTCTATATCGGAGACCCTAAATGCTAAAAATATTTACTAAAGTGTGATAAACCCTAAACCTTAAACACTAATAATTTTATAACATTTTAAACCCTAAACCATAAACACCAAACCCCAAATCCTAAGCATTTAAAAAAAAATTAAAATCGTAAACCCTAAAACCTAGACCATAAAAATTTTGTAACATTTTAAACCCCCAACAATTAACCCAAACCCTAAACCCTAAGCATTTTATAACATTTTAAACCATAAACCCCAAACCCCAAACCCTAAGCATTTTAAAAAAATTTAAACCGTAAATCCTAAAACCTAGACCCTAAGAATTTTGTAACATTTTAAACCCTCAACTATTAACCCAATAACCTAAATCCTAAGCATTTTATAACATTTTAAAAAGTCTTTTGTAAAAACTCTGAAGTGTTTTAAACCCTAAACATTAATTCCTAAATCCGAAACCCTAAGCATTTTAGGACATTTTAAAAGATGTTTTGTAAATTTTTTTAAATGTTTATTAAAATAATTTTCTAAAGTGTTATAAACCCTTCACGCTAAATCCTAAGCATTTTACAAATTTCTAAAGCCTAGGAATTTTATAACATTTTGGAAAACGCTTTACACTTTTATTTAAGTGTTTCTTAAAAGAATTTGCTAAAGTGTTATAAATCATAAACCCTAAACCCTAAACCTTAAACACTAATTTTTTTTAATATTTTAAAAAACATTTTATAACTTTAGTGTTATTAGTCCTAACTAAACCTAAACCTAACCTAACCTAACCTAAACAAAAACTAATCCCAAACTGCAAACCCCAAATGACAAACCCTAAACACTAATAATTTTATAACAATTTAGAAAGTGTTACGTAACTTTTACTTAAGTGTTTATGACAAGAATTTAATAGAGTGTTATAAAACCTAAACCCCAAACCCCAAACCCTATATCCTAATGCTTAAAGCCTAAAGGATAAACCCTAAAATAATTTAGAAAGGTCTTATAAACCCTAAAGCCTAAAGCCTAAAGCTTGAAAGCATTTACTAAGGTCTTATAAAATATAAACCATAAACTCCCAAACCTAAACCCTAAACCCTAAGCCCTTAACCCAAAACCCTAAAACCTAAAGAGTTTATATCATTTTAAAAAGTGTTTTGTAACTTTTATTTAAGTCTTTACTAAAACTATTTAGTAAAGTGCTATAAAGCCTAAACCCATAATCCCTAAAACCTTAACCTTAAACCTTAAACCCTAAACATTAAAAAACCCTAAACCCTAAAACCATAAAAAAACCATAAACCATAAAAAACCTAAAACTTAAAAAACCGTCAACTATAAACCCAAAAAACCATGAAAACCCCTAAACTCTAAAAATTGTTTTTTAACTTTTTTATAGCTGTTGATTAAAATAATTTATTAGAGCATTATAAACCATAAACCCTAAACTCTAATACCCACAACCCAAACCCTAAACCATAAAAACCCTAAAAAATCCATAAACCATTAAAAACCTAAAACTTAAAAAACCAACAACCCTAAACCCTAAAAACCCAAAAAACCCTAAACCCTAAAAATTGTTTTTTAACATTTTTATAAGTGTTGATTAAAAGAATTTATTAATGCATTATAAACCATAAACCCTAAAATCTAATACCCACACCCCCAATCTAAACCCTAAACCCTAAACCATAAGAACATTATAACATTCTAAACACCAAACAATACACCCTAAGTATTTTATAACATTTTAACAAGCGTTTGTAACTTTTTTTCAAGTGTGTATTTTTACTAAATTGCTATAAACCCTAAACCCTAAGTATTTTATTATAATTTAGCAAGCTTTTTGTAACTTTTTAAAACATTGAACCCTAAACATTTTATAACATTTTAATAAGTGTTTTGTAATTTTTTTTAAGTGTTTATTAAGATAATTTACTAAAGTGTTATAAAGTGTAAACCCTAAAACCTACACCCTAAGAATTTTATAAAAAAATAACAAGAGTTTTGTAGCTTTTTCAATGTGTTTAATAAAAGAATTAACTAAAGTTACCTTCAAACCTACACCCTAAGCATTTTATAACTTTTTAGCAAGTGTTTTGTAACTTTTTTCTAAGTGTTTATTAAAAGGATTTACTAAAGTTTTATAAAACTTAAACCGTAAAATTTAAACCCTAAGCATTTTATAACATTTTAAACCCTAAATCCTTAGCATTTTATAAAATTTTAAAAATTGTTTTGTAACCTTTTTTTAAGTGTTTATTAAAAGAATTTTTTGAAGTTTTATATGACCTAAATCCTAAACCCTAAACACTAAACACTAAGAATTTTATAACATTTTAAAAAGTGTTTTATAACTTTTTTTTAAGTGTAAAAAGGAACAGTCTTGTGAACCCTAAACTCTAAACCTTAAGCATTTTATAACATTTTAAACCATAAACCTGAAACCTAAGCATTCATTGAAATTTTAAAAATATTTTTGTAACTTTTTTTGAAGTGTTTATTAAGAGAATTTACTAAAATGTTATAAACCCTAAATCCTAAACCATAAGAGTTTTATAACATTTTAAAGCCAAAAGCCAAAACCCTAAGTCCTAAACTCTAAACCCTAAGTATTTTATAACATTTTAACAAGAATTTTCTTACTTTTTCTGAAGTGTTTATTAAAATAATTTACTAAAGTATAATAAACCCTAAACCCTAAACCATGAGCATTTTATATAATTTTAAATCCTAAACCCTAAAGCCTAAGCATTTTAAAACATTTTAAAAAGTGTTTTATGACTTCTTTTTATGTTCTTATTAAAACAATTTATCAAAGTGTTATAAATCCCAAATGCTAAAACCCAAACTTCAAACCCTAAACCCTAAGCATTTATAATCTATTAAAAATAATTTGTAACTTTTATTTAAGTGTTTATTAAAATAATTTACTAAGGTGTTATAAACCCTAATCATTCAATAACATTTTAAAAGGTGTTTTGCAACATTTCTTAAGTTTTTATTAAAAGGAATTAATAAGGTTTTATAAACCCTAAACCCTAAACCCTAAGCATTTTATAACATTTTTAAAAGTGTTTTGTAACTTTTATTTAAGTGTTTATTAAAAGAATTTACTAAATTGCTATAAGCCTTAAACCATGCACCCTAAAACCTAAATCCCAAAACCTAAACCCTAAACACTCAACCACAAGCCCTAAACCCTAAACCATAAACCCTGTGAATTTTATAACAGCTTAAGAAGAATTTTGTAAATTTTATTTAAGTGTTTATTAAAATAATTTACTAAAGTTTTATAAACCTGAAACCATCAAAACAAAACCCTAAATCCTGAAGACAAAAACATAAACCCTAAACCCTAAAACGTAAACTCTAAACCCTAAACCCCAAACCCCAAACCCTAAACTATAAACCATAAACCCTAGACCCTAACCATTTTATAACAGTTCAAAAATTGTTTTGTAACATTTATTTAAGTTTTTATTGAAAAAATTTACTAAAATGTTGTAGACCTTGACATTAAACCCTAAACCCTAATCCCTAATCATTTTATAATATTTTAAAGAGTATTTTGAAACTTTTATTTAAGTGTTTTTAAAATCATTTACTAAAGTATTATAAACCCTATTTTTGAATAATCCACCCAAGCTTTAACCCTCACATTACAAAAAAAGGGCTACAATATGTTTACATCAAGAAGATATGGATGATTTAGTGACTATGTTGTGAGAATGGTGACACTATCCCCATTTTATAACATAGGTCATTTAGGTAAATAATAGAAAATGGATCAATTGTGCAACAACCTAATATAAGTTATTACAATATATCCACATGAGGGTAGTTTAGTGAAGATGTACATGTGTCATGTGGTGGTTGGAAGCCACCTCCAAAGTGTGGTGGTCTTTAAGCTAAGAATCCACATTTCAAGCACTCCTGGTGGAATGGTTTTGTGCTCTCTAAAAGAGGATCCAAGCTTTAATTCTCCTCATCATGTCCTAATTAAAAAAAAAACTCCAAGTATTGCACTCTCCAAGAAAGAATCCCTCAATACAACCATTAACATCTTAGACTATGACATGTTCTTGTAGTGATCCTAGGGAGGAGTGGTTTTACTCATAGTGCAGTCTATGATGATCTAGACTTATGCAAGAATGAAACAAACTAAAAATATAAACATAAACATAGAGTTGAAGAAAAAATAAAACTTCATGTCATTAATGTCAAAGAATTGAAATATGCTTACATACGAAATGGAAATAAATTTGCTTGGGCAATGATAGCTTATCTCAAAGAAGAGATGTGGCGGCTACAAGTTGCCGTTACTCCTCTAAAGCTCCAACAATTGTCCTAGAATATATCAATAATATATGTACATAGTAACCATTTTAGGGTCGGTTACAACTATGTCCGCAAAATTTCACAATATATATACAAGGTTTTATTAGATGACATAAACTTCAAAACTATGTCATATTATATTAACGCTAAAATTTAAACCTAAATAATTTTTAGGGTGTGGTATAGCTATGGCCTCAAAAGTTCAACTGCATTGTAAGGCACATGTTTTAATGGGCATGGCTATTTAAATTGGAATACATATTTTAGAGTAAGAGGCACAGATTAATATCAATGTTAATAGTAATATTAACATTAATGATAATACTAATATTAATATATTAACAATAATAATAATATATATTATACTAATATTAATATATTAACATTAATATTAATATATATCATAGTTACTAATATAAAAAAATATATGTTGTTATTTATATTACTTATATTATATTAGTGCTTTAACGCAATAATATTAATAAATAATAAATAGTATTGATATTCATAAATTATGGCTTTATATATTAGTTAATAATCAGACTATTAATACTTCATGTGGCTTAATACATTAATAAATGATCAATTATGACCTACTATAATTTTTAGTGTTTAATAAGATTGAAAATGATGAATTATAATTAATTAAAGTTAACCATTAATTATTGTGTTATCCAAATATGTCAAATTATTGAATAATATATCAAATTATTACATTTAAGAATATTATTACATAATGATTATTATATGAAATTATTAAGAATATATTAACCTTATTATTAATAGCATTAATATTAATATTTGTATCGTCAATATTATATTTATTTACTATTATTAGTGTCTAAAATGTAACTATTATGAACATTATTTATGAATATTAATGATAATAAATAAATGTTATTAATTAACTTTTATTAATGTTAATATTATATCTTAATTGTTATTAATATTAGAAGTATTTCTAATAATGTATATTTTTTATATATTAATATATGTGTAATATTTGTATTTATAAATAATAACATATCAATGATAAACCTAATTTTATAGAGTATATTTACTAAACATATTTTATTAAGTTTATTTTACTAATAATAGATTTATTGAGTGTGATTTCATATATTAGTTAATATTATATGGTGGAATTATGTTTTAATATGTTAATTTTTATTTAAAAATATAGGAATCTTAATACCTTATTATTTTAATAATTAATATTTTTTAATAATTTGTATTTAATATAAAATTTATTTAATCAATGTATTATTATTGGGTTATTCAAAGAAACCAAACCTTTTTTATAAAAAAAATCTTGAATCACTCACAACAAAGAGTTGTTTACTTCCATCTTTATAAGACAACTATGTACCTTGGTTAGTTTTAATTAAATCTTAGTTTAAAACTCAAAACCTAAATTTGAAACTAATTGCACTATTTTTAATTAAGCCCTAAATTAAAACTCAAAACCTTAATTTGAAACTCAATCGTGCACTATGTTAGTTATATTTAACAAGTGGATTGCATTGCAATTCTATTACATTACAATTTTTCAAGAAGAGTTGTAGCATATGTTGGCTAAATTCTCATAGGAAACTTTACCTCAATCAAAAACTCAAAACCTAGATTTGAAACTCATTCCTGCACTATTTGAGCTATTCTTTAACATGGCCAATTCCAATAATGAGATGCCTATTGGTATAAAAATTAAAACTAAGGGGATGCCTATTAGTATGCTAGTAAAAAAATAATAATACTTTTATTGTAAATTGTATTATTTTTTATATATTTGAAAAAAATATTTTATTTATTTTCTTCATATTTCACACATTGAAAATTAAAATTAATTTTAAGATAACATAAAAAAAAAATGTTTATCAATAAAAAAAAATATATTCCTATATCTACATTAAAAATAAATCAATATTTAATAAACAAATAAAAATTATATTAATGATATTTATATCAAAAATAGATAAATAAATAAAAACAAAAAAAACCATAAAAAATTTAAACAAAATAGATCAACAAAACAATAACCCTCCAATAAACAACCCTCCAATAAAACAAAATACCGGAAAATTAGGAACTCGTCGTTGAGCTAAAGCAAAAAGGCTCAGAAAAAGCAACGAAAAAGATTCTAAGCACAAAATTAAGAAAGCAAAATTAAAACAAAAAAACATCAAAACGAAAAAGGAAAAAATGGAACGAATGACCCTGCTTATAATAAAGCTAAAAAGCTCAGAAAAAAGCACAAACAAAAGATTCTAAGAGAAATTATTTAATCACAAAAAAGCCCAAAAGCTAATTACCAAAAGCTAATTAAGTTGCCATTATAACAAATTTAATTATCATTTGGTAAAAATCTATTTTAAACAAATTTTAAACGCCTTATTTAGATATACAAGAAAGTTAATAGTTACAATTTCATTCACTTATGTAGTGGGGATGATGAAAATATGTTAGTATCTTTCAATTTAAACTATAATCTGAAAATGATTAATTAAAAAAATGATTAACATGGCCAATTCCAATAATGAGATGCCTATTGGTATAAAAATTAAAACTAAGGGAATGCCTATTAGTATGCTAGTTAAAAAATAATAATACTTTTATAGTAAGTTGTAGTTTTTTTTATATATTTGAAAAATATATTTTATTTATTTTCTTCATATTTCACAAATTGAAATTAAAATTTTCTAAGATAACATAAAAGACGAAATACGGAAATGTTTAATCAATAAATAAAATTTATATCCTTTATATATACATTAAAAATAAATCAATATATATTAAACAAATAAAATTATATTAATTATATTTATATTAAAAAGAAATAAATAAAAAAACCAAAAAACCACCATAAAAATAAAACAAAAAACAGATCAACAAAACAACAACCCTCCAATAAAACAAAATACCAGAAAATCAGGAACTCTTGGTTGAACTAAACCAAAAAAGCTCAGAAAAAACAACGAGGAAGATTCTAACCACAAAATTAAGAAAGAAAGAAAAGAAAAAAAAAACATAAAACATAAAAAAGAAAAAGAAAAAAATGGAACGAATGACCATGCTTATAATAAAGCTAAAAAGCTCAAAAAAAAGAAAAACAAAAGATTCTCATCACAATAGGAAGAAAGAGAAATGATTTGAGCACCAAAAAAAAGCGCAAAATCTAATTAGGTTGCAGTTATAACAAATTTAAAAGCATCCAGAGAAAAGGAAAGCGAAGAAGGGAAGGATTCTCAAAAGATTTGCATATCATACATAACCATTACAATAGCTTGTGCAGAGCTCATACAACGACTACAATTTCTTGTATGGGTTCACCGCATTCTTTAATGCCTGAGCGCGTAAGCATGTGTGTGTTTAGATGTTCATGAATCTATTGTAATGGCATTGGAGGGTATACATTTGTGTGTTTAGATGGGAATGAAGCCAGCCAGCACTTACGGTTCGTTTTTCGTACAGCCTGTGTGTGTTTGGATGAGGATGAAGCCAGCCAACCTTCTTGGTTAGTTTTTCGTACATTTTGTCCAGTTATGTTTATTTGGTCTAGCGATATAATATGTTTTGAGAGTTTGAGAATAAAATCAATAGTAATAGTAATGTATTTTGTCGACTGGAGAGTTGAGAGTTACATCAACATTAATCAAAGGCTTGAGAGTTAAATTTTTTGATATCTTTATATGATCTAGGCCTGCTATATCATAATAGGTACTCGTTGCACAATGGCCCGAATGGCAGATATCATCCCTAAACTTTATTAAATTGTTTTTACAAATGGATTATGAATGTAGAGGATTAAATAGTTTCGCAAATATTAGTTTCATTCATTATTTTTTTTTGTTTTGTCCACTAAATTTATTATTATGTTTTTTTTTCAGTTTCATTTTATTCATTTCTCTTCAAGGCTAATGTTTGCTGATTTTATCTTTATTGTGAATTACTTCCTTAATATATTATATCCGAGTTCTAATTTGTTTAAATAGATGATTGATAAATTAAAAGTAGAAAGGGAGAAAAATATGGTTTTTTTTGTATTCATATTAAAGTCTTAAAAAACATAAACCCTTAACACTAAACCTTAAGCAATTTATTACATTTTAAAAAGTGTTTTTTAACTTTTATTTAAGTTTTTATTATAATAATTTACTAAAGCCTTATAAACCCTAAACCGTGAATATTTTATAGCATTTTAAAAAGATTTTTTTAACTTTTATTTAAGTCTTTATCAAAGTAATTTACTAAGGTGTTATAAATCATAATTGCAAACTAGATTTAGTTTTACATTTTATTATTGTAGCGATTAATATATTTATTTCTATATATAATATTTATATATTAAATTTATATATAATATATAAATAAATTATTATGAATAATCTCTTTGGGTATATACTGTTCATCTTTTGGGTTTATAGTATCAATCAATTTGTTTAATATTATTGATCCTTTTATTAACAATATAATCATTTTTTTTTTTGTAAATTAGGCTACTTCTATTATTATACAAAAGGTTACAAAAAGATTACATCGAGGCAAGCCTCAAAATTCACCATACTGAGATGGATTTAGTAGAGCTTAACACCGGATGGTGAAACGACCCTTGAAATACTACCTTGATAACTAGAGGACAGACAATTGTCACAGACCATAACTGGAAGACCAACAGATTGCCAAAATCCGGAACAAACTCAGAGATAGACAAAGTGACCCAGACATTACTAACAGTCCCACACTTTATCCTGAGAGTGATACAGACTACAATATAGCAGCAAAAATAGGCGTAAATGAGAACCGCTTCCGACCTGAACAGAGTTGAGCATTGCTTAAGCTTTTCAAAAATAATCCCACGAAGAAGGCTGAGAATTGAAATTACCAGACAAACACAATTGAACCGCCAAAACCACCATCTTCGGCCATGTCCTGACCAAAACACCCTGGAGGC
This sequence comes from Pinus taeda, assembly GCA_000404065.3. Classification (NCBI taxonomy): domain Eukaryota; kingdom Viridiplantae; phylum Streptophyta; class Pinopsida; order Pinales; family Pinaceae; genus Pinus; species Pinus taeda. Next base: position 55,183 of record APFE030507030.1, read on the forward strand.
AGGCTCAAACATCCACAGAGGTGGAGGGTTGCTCCTCCACGATCCTGCATTCGTATTGATCCAACGCGCTTGAATCTGTGTATGGAGCGTCGTCTTTAGCCGGCTTGCTTGGACCCGCCACCGCACCTGAGGTTTCTGCAGGCTGAGCTCTTTGACAAAGGACTGGAGAAGGAGGCCTTTGCTCCTCAGAGACTTCTGGTGGTATTACATTGTTTCATTTCTCAATTCGAACAAATACATAGTACGTTGAATTATCCAGGGAGCAGGGGAAGCGAAATCGAGTTGAGGGATGCGAGCTATGCGCGCATACAGCAGCACGAGCATGACCTCTGCCTCTCCCTCGGCCTCGCCTTGCACCCCGTGAGTCAATTCCGTCTGAGGAGGATTCCGTGGAGTGAGAGGAGTGCTGAGGATTGGCTCTTCCTCTGGAGCCTCCCTGAGACACGCCCCTACGGCTAATAAGGCGAAGCTGCTATCGCGGCATTCTGGAGTGAAATGAGAAGTGAAACTGGAGCAGAGTGTGCACAGAGAGCAATGTCTCCTCGAGTCCAAAGGCACATAAAGCCTAGTACTCGTGCCCAAAGACGTGAAGACTTGCAGGAGCACAAAAGGCAGGAGATACCCGACAGCGGGAACACAAAGGGGCGCAGCAAGAATAGACACCGAGAGCCGACCATAAACAATCACAGGAGCTTGATACTGATAAACTGTATGTCTAGGGCACTCAAAGGAAGAGACCAAGGCCTTCTGAGTTGAGGGCCGAGATCTAAACCTCTGAGACTGCTTCGAGGGCCCAAAAACTAGCTGCAAACCACACAAACAATACCCCCAAAGTCAGACAGCAAACAGAACGGCCATAAAGAAATGGATTACCAGCATAGGCTTGCAGTTAATATACTGCGGAGTGACGACCCAGGCCATGAGCAAACCAACGCAGAATGACTGCAAATCGATTTCCAGAGAAACAGAATGCGGGCGAGCCATTATGCAATGGGCGGCTAGTTGCAGGGCATAGTTAATACCCGCCTTCAATTTAACGCGACGGGGGTGGCAAGCCCGTAAATAAACATGACAGATGGCGGGTCTGGGCTACCACTTGCCCAGTGGGAAGCCCGCCTCTGTACCATCCCCTTAATGTTCACCCGCAGCCGGGAATTAACAATATAATCACTAGTGTTTATAATCGTTTGGTTTTAAAAATCCCTAGTATTTATAATATTAGTCACTAGAATTCATAATCCAAAGAGTTAATAATATTAATACCTTGGATTTATAATAACGATAGGGTCGAACAATACAAAGAATAATAATAACAATTACTTTTAAAAATAAATAATATTAATAGCAATTATTTTCAATAATACAATATAATATAATTATTATTTTTATAATATTACTTTTATTTATATCTATCTATCATTATAAATATTAATATGGATGTTAAATATATACAGTTAATGCCTATTGGGTTATTTCAGCTACATTTACTAATATGTTTACTAATATGTTTATGTATGTTATTGGTATAGCTTACGAGTGTGTATTAACCACATTTATTAATTTGGTTGTGCTTTACACCCCCTTCGATTTATAATATGAATAATATGTTGCAATTTCTAATCTTTTGTGAGCTTATAATATTATTATAAGTCTATAATATTGTATATATTAAGTTGTAGCTTACTGTGTGTCTCAACCACATTTAATAATGTGTTTTTGCTAGTTGTCAACACTAACAACTACTCATTTATAATTTTACAATAAAAGGTGGATCAACACATGGAACTGATTCTATTATTCTTACAATAATTTGTAATTTATTATTTCTATTATCGACCATATTAGAATTATAGCTACATTAAAATTTTTTAATTTAAGAAATTATTTAATATGATTCAACATCTACTTTCAATTTCTTCATCTACTTTGTAATTTATTGTAATTCATATTTATTTCTATTTAGTATATTGTAATACTATATTAGAAATTTATTTGATTATAAAGAATTATTTTTTAATATATTTTAATAATTGAAGTTTAAAATAATTTTCCTAACATAATCTAACTACACTATAATTTCTTTTGGCTATCTCAATTTTATCATGATGATAACTACCATTAATTCTTACTATGAATAATAATACTAATGATTTTCTCTTATCAATACTTAAAAATTTTAACTTATATTAGTTAACTAACATAACTACATTAATAAATGTGTTTCATATAATGCTAACTTATTTGAATGTATCATTACACATATTATAATTATTAGAGGTGATATTATAGTGATACTTTGTTCACCTAATTAATAAAAAACAACATTTTAAATTTTCTAGTAGTAAAAAAATGCAAACATAATTCTTGATAGTAAATAAAACTTTTTATTTTTTATTTTTTTCCATGAGAAAAAGCTAAACATTCTCACATTAGTTTCAATTTCCAATCAAATTGAATGATACACATTATAAGTGAGATAAACAAATTAATATAGTTCTCGGCCTTATACAATTGCAACTAAAGAATATGAATACAAATTAATTGTTCCTATGTCTTGTGAATGCTACTCAATATTATATTCAAATAACTATTTTTCACTCAATTTATGCACAACTTCCCAGACTTACTAATTTTTGTTTCTTGTAAATCCCACTTAATATTATACTCATGAAAGGTTTCTACTGAAATTGTTTGCAATTTTGCTGACTTCGTATTATATTGAATTTATATTGAAGCAAGAGGTTTACTCAAATTTTGTGCAATTATATGGGCCTCCTAACTAGAATATGAATACACTATGTTTTTTTCTCGCACTAATGAATCACATGTGTAGCCTGTCATGATGTAAGCTAGGTCCCTGGATTCCTTCATTAGTGAACGGATAGTAGTTGTGCATCCATGGAGATGAAAGATATCATGTCACGATGTAAGTTAGGTCACTGACGTTCCTCATTAGTGAACTGATAGTAGTTGTGCATCCGTGGAGATGAAAGATCTGCCTTTAGACCTCACACATTCCAAGTTCACACTCCTCAAAATTCTTAGATAAAATACTTTATTTACGAAGTATCAAAAATTTCACTTTAAATTCAAATTGAAATTCAACCACATTCCAAAAGTATATGAAAGCGTGTGCCATGATTATTTCATAAAATCTGTACTATTTACCACTTACCGAAATAAAAAAATTCAAGCACATTCCAAGTTTGAGTGAACTTTCGAAATTTGTACTGAATATGAAGATAATTTCTTGAAAAGAATCTCAATGTTTTACCCAACTGCTTTGGATGAGAATTTCAAGAAAAGCATCTTTGGCGTTGATCCGCTCTTTTGAAAAGACTCTCAATGTTTTACCCAACTGCTTTGCACTAGAATTTCAAGAAAAGCATCTAAGTCCTTTTCGTTGTATATGCTGATCCACTCCTTTAATGATCACAACTTTTTTGAAATACACGAGGGATGACCACAAAGGGCCTGCACCAGTATATTACGTTACTGACTACCAAAGATTCCGTTTAAATTGAAATTCAATTTGAACGTTGAACATTCCAATTTTGCGGAGACGTGGATAAATGACGTGGTTTCCAATTTTGACCCGACCTGGAGAGATGAATTTTTTGACCCGACGTGGATAGATGAATTTTTGAAAAGAATCTCAATACAATTTCAAGAAACGAATCTCAGGCTTCCGTTTAGATTTGATCTGCTCCTTTAACCCATCACAACTTTTTTGAAATAGAGAGGGATGGCCTGGGATCCGCTCCTTCAACCGATCACAGCCTTTTTGAAATACACGAGGGATGGCCTGGGATCCGCTCTTTCAGCCGAGGTCTTTTGAAATACACGAGGGATGGCCTAGCATTCGATGTATAAGTCTGTGAACCTATAGTTCGTGACTCTATGCCTGTGGGTTTGTCTTTCTATTTTGTCAGAAAGGATGTTATTTAAATCTGAATTCGACTAAGAAAGTCCTGGAATGAATGAATGAAAGCCGACCCAGAGATGCATGGAGTCGTGTCTCTAGTAAATAAACACTCTAATGGGTAGCAAAGACATGTGAATACACACGTGTATCCTCTATCTCTCTTTCTTTCATTGTCTTTTGCATTGGTTGCTTCTTTCACTGTCTTTTGCATTTGATTGCTTTTTTTTGCATTGATTGCTTCTTTCATATGATTGTGGGTCTGTCCTTCTGTTTTGTTAGAATGGATGTTATTTAAATCTCAGGTCGACCAAGAATATTAGCGAACTAAAGAATGAAAGTCAGAAAATCGACCCATGATGGATGGAGGTATACACGGGAGAGCGGTAACAGTGATATTGGTTGCAACTATGATTGAACGGTATGGTTCTTCTATTGATTTTATATTCATAATTATATTCATGACTTATTCTCGAGTTTTGGTGGAATAGATTAGGGCAGAATTTTAATTTCAAATTTTCATGTATTTTGTTTCTATTAGAATTCCTCCATCACTACCTTAGTGGCCTAATTTTTCAAATATTAATACTTTGTTGTTATTGCTCCCTATCTCATTAATCTCTTATCTAATTGTCCTTCAATCTTAATTTTTGTCAAAAATATCATTAATTCTTTTTAATTTTTTTGTTTTCTTTCGATCTTCTAAATTTTTTCTTGGTCCGTAATCCTTTAATCTTAATTGTTATTCAGCAATCCCATTAATTCCTCTTAATTTTTTTGTTTTCTTTCCATCTTCTAGATTTGTTCTTGGTCCCTAATGGCATTAATTACTTATTAATAATCTAATGTTATTATTGGATATTTTTCTTTGTCTTGATAAGGAATTCCATTAATCTTATTGCAATGTTCTTTGTCATAAAACCTCACTAGCTCCTTCTCCCACGGGAAAGCTTCTGGGTGTTTGAGTCTTTTTTGCCAAATTTAGTGTTTGAGTCTTCTTCATAGAAATCTTGTCGTGGGAAATTTAAAAAATCTTTCCCTCTCCAATTATGAACATTTTGGCATATTTCCAGAAGGTGGGGATCAAAGTCTCTCTCAAGTACTTTGCTGAGAGATAACACCTTGAAAAAGAAATTAAAAACCGATATAAAATGTTGAAAATCTGAAGAAATATAAATAGGATTTTAAAACTATATATATTTATTGGCTCACACATGTAAGTTAAGTTGCATTCATATAGAACCCATGCAAGTGATTATTAATGGGTTTTAATTTATGAATTTATTAGATAATTATTTCTCTCTTTTATTTTATTTGGTAGCAGTCTATCCGAGCACCACTATTCTATTTT
>APFE030507036.1:0-27753 GCA_000404065.3 Pinus taeda
ATTGTTATGATATTCTTGATGTGTTGGAATGCAGAAACTCCTAATACACCACAATGTAGATGTAATGCATGTGGAGAAGAATGTGTGTGAAAACATTTTTGGAGCTCTTTTGGATACAAAAGGGAAGTCCAAAGATGGAAAAAAATCACATGATGACTTGCAAAAAATGGGTTTGAGGAAATCACTATGGCCAGAATTTAAAGGAAAAAAAATATTCCTTCCACCTGCACCACATACTCTTTCAAAGAAAGAGAAACAGACCCTATGTCATGTTCTTTTCATGTTAAAGGTGCCAGATGGTTACAACTCTAATCCAAAAAATCATATATCTATGGAAGATCTTAAGTTCCATGGTATGAAAGCACATGATTGCCATGTTCTAATGCAACAACTCCTCCCAGTGGCTTTGTGTCATCTGTTGCGAATTTTTGTTTGAAAGACGCTTTGTAAGCTTTGTTACTTTTATAGGCAAATATGTGCAAAATCAGTTTCAGTAGAGTGTCTTGACAAGTTGGAAAATGATATTGTGGAGACATTGTGCTTTCTTGAAAAGTACTTTACTCCTTCATTCTTTGATATAATGTTGCTTTTGAATGTACATTTGGTATGTGAGCTTTGATATTGTGGCCTGGTTGAATATAGATGGATGTACCCCTTTGAGAGGTATGTGAAACTTTACTTTTTATCAAGCAAAACAACAAGATGAATTTTTTTGAAAGCTTTTGACACTAATTAATTCTCTTTTGTTCATTTTGTAGGAACATGAAAGTATATAAGAGTTATGTTAAGAACAAAAATAGGCCTGAAGGATGCATTGCTGAAAGCTATACTGTGGAGGAATCAATAAAGTTTTGTGGAGGATACTTGAAAGGTATGGAAGCTATTGGATCCACACATGGTCGAAATGAAGTGTGGGATGAGGAAGTTGAAGAAGTTATCCTTGATGGAAAGCCATTATCTACTCCCATTCCTTCAGAACTGGATGACATTAGTTGGGAACAAGCCCATAGGTGGGTTCTATTTCACACAAACAAAGTTGATCCATGGATAGAGTAAGTAACATATTTGGCGTGTAATTTTTTTTTTTGTCTATGGTTTAACAAAACATAGATCCATGGATAGATTAACATATTTGACCTTTAAAAATATTTTATTCATATTTTATCAAAACAAATTAACCACCATATCTATTGTCCATAATTGTTGAATTAGGATGCACAAAATGGAGATTTCCAACTCAATTACCCAAATGAAAAAAGATGAAGCTCTATTGCAGAAACTCCACACCCATAATTTTACAAGTTGGTTTAAACAACAAGTAACGACATTATTTATATTATAAATGTACTTAAAAATTAGTATATGGGAATATTGTCATGTAGGAAATTAAATATTTTTTCAAAGGTTGAATGTATGAATTCTAACTACATTTAAAAATCTAAAACTATAAAGGTGGAAGGAGATGGAAAGGTGTTTGATACACTTAAATGGCTAGTGCATGGCCCTAGGAAATTCGTGAATAAGTACAATGGATTCCTAATCAATGGTTATAGACTCCATACAAAAAGCATAGAGAATGAGAGAACCACCCAAAATAGTGGTGTGTGTATGGAAGCTCAAACAATGATGAGGTCAAGTTCCAAAGATGCAAACCTTGTACTTCAAAAGAAAACATTTTATGGAGTGGTAGAAGAAATAATTACATTGGACTATTTTTGTATGGAGTACACATTGTTCAAATGTAATTGGATTGATGTATACAATAAGAGAGGGATCAAAACTGATGATTTGGGTTTTACAATGGTGAATATAAAGAAATGTTGAAGTCAAAATCATTGGCAAGATGATCCATTTATTCTAGCATCGCAAGCTAAACAAGTACTCTATGTACAAGATCTAGTTGAGACTGACTGGTATGTAGTGTTAACATGTCCTCCAAAAGGATTGAGAATTAATACATCATATGAACCCGAGTATGCATATTTGTCACAGGTTGTAGGCTTTCAAGAAACAAAATGTGTAAGTGAAGAACATATCGATGATCTCAATGTCAATGTTGATGTGAACGTGGATTATGTCTGTTCAGATTGTGAAGGAATATGGTTTAATATTAAGAAATAAAAGATATCGATTTTTCTATTTTGTTTCGAGAACTCCAAAATTGATATTTGGTTACGAAGAGAGATTCCTTTGTGTCTTATCTATTAAATGTTTTAGACCCATTTAGTAGATCTATTTTTAGTCCCTGGCTATGATAGAGACTATTGTTTTCGTCTTGCACCATTAATCTTATCAAATTGAACACATAAAAATTTGATATGTGTGAAGCTTCTATAAATTTTATATTTTTATATTTTTTATGATTGAAATTAGAATTTTCTATATTATTGTTGGACCAAATCCCTAAAATTTACTCATTTAAAACAACCCAAAAAATAAAAATTTCTTGGGCACATGCCATTTGTTTAGCCTTCTACTATGACTGTTGGTTGCAAAACAAACTATGCAGTTGTGGGTTACAAAACAAACTATGAAAAAAGGTTTGTTTACTAGTTGGCCGATGATTTAATTCGTCAGAAATAGATGATTATTATGCTTAATATTCCTTCAATAGAAAGGTTTCTTGAACTTACTGACTCTTGTGCTCTAAAGTATTTTGAAATTGCTTACAAAGTTGTGGTTTATACAAGTTGTTTCAAGGCTTTATGGGCTTGTAATTGGTTGATTGTGGTCTTGCATGACATGTTTTGTCTTGTTTCTTGCAGATGTTGTGGAAAAATTACCTAGTCAAAGGTAAATGGATGCTTTACGGTTTGTCTTTGCATTTGGACTTGTAGAAAAATTTCCACTTGTGCCTTTGTTGAAGGCATATCTCGAGCGTCAAAGGAAAAAATCATAAGAAATAGCAAAAAAAGGAAGAGATCATGTTGGTCACTAGTATTTTTATTATTATTGGTGTGGTTCATGCTCCCTTGTCAGTATAAACTATCAAAATATTAACTTGTCATTATGCATATTCTCTGAACACTTCCATGTCTTATTGCAAAATTCAACAACCTCAAAAGAAATTCATTCATTGAACAATGTAATAAAGTGCATTGAAGTGCTTCACATCTATAAACTTTACCAAAGCTGTTATTGAGTCTTTGGATGTGGTTATCTTTTCAAAGCACACATGTATAAGAAGACGATAAGTAATATGCCTGACTAATTTCAAGTTATCTTCTTGCGAGTAGGGTGTTCCCTTCCATAAACCTGATGACTCGCTCTGCTTCTTTCTAGTGAACAAATTTGGGACTTTTCATCAATTGTGAGACAATTCCAACCCCATGACTATCAGTTTCTTATTTAAAGTTATACCCACTAGTTTATAACCCGCACAAGGAGAATTCCATTCTCGTTTAAAAAAAAACTACAATCAACTTATACCATGCTATTTAATATTTTATGTTATTATTCACATCCTTGGCTTGTGACTGAAAGATGCAACAGGATACCTTGCATTTTCTATACTAACACTCCTAAACAATAATAAAGTATGCCCAAATATGTCATTTCAAACAATCTATGCAGCTCACCTTTTGGCTTTTCAATTATCAAAGTTGTTACCTATATTGATGAGATCATCTACAACCGAGGCCACACTATAAATATCTATTAGATTTTATCCGTGTTGGACTAAATGTATTTTTTCTTTAGCAACACTACAATAAATTGTAGTTCCCATTTAGCGGAGAAGTGTACCCAGTAGCAACCTTGGTCTGTGTGCAAATGGGTTGAATTGACAATAGACTTTATCTGTTGTTTTTAAGGTGTCTCTCCTTCAATAGTACTTCATCTCAGCAGATCCTTTCAATCTACACCTTCAACAGATGCATACAGCCTTGGAGTACATGCTACAAATTCCAGTTTTGTTGTGAGGGTATAGCAACGATGAAAGAAGTGCATCGATTTTAGGCATCTTATGGTTGTTGTATGTAAGCATGCCTGTTTAGTGTTTTCCAAAATTATATAGAGCCATATTTAGTATACTTTTGTATTTTGACTTAGATGCTCACTTTTCTTAATTTAGGTGTGTTTCTTAGTACTATTTTATGTACATATTTATCTCTAAGAAAAGTGCACAGTAGAGAAGGGTTCTATATTTTGAACAGGGGACACTCTTCTAGGTACGAGGTACTCTATTCTAGGGAGCTTTTGTCATGCATGTTAGGTGCTTTATCCTAGACAGAGTTCCAAGTCCCTAACTCCTTGACAAAGTCCCTTCCAGACAAGACACCAGTGGATAGGGTTCCAAGTCCCTAAATTTTCCAAAAACTCACTTGAGCCTAGCTATCTAGCCTAAAATTCTTTACATTCCAGTCATCTCTTGGCTATGATTTCATAGAGAGACCCTCTCTAGTTTGGTAGGGCTAGCTACCAAACTAAAATCTTGGTCTGTGGTTACCTCCGTCAATCTCCTCATCAGCCTGGGACATTGAGGACGATAATAGAGGGCATGACAACTAGGGAGTGTCAAGGTGTTCTAGTGAGTGTAAGGTTCCCAAGTCACGGAAAAATGTAATGCTAGTTGTGAGTTCATGACTGCCAAGGTGTGTTAGGGAATGCTAGGCATGCTAACATGTGCCAAATAGTATGAAGACATGTCAAAAAAGCTAAGATGTGCCAAGTGCTAAGGCATGCCAAGATGTACAAGGGTTCCAAGTCCCTGCCTTATCTTCTTCCATATGTTATCCACTTATGACATTTCTTTTGTAATATTTGGTGCATTTTCTAGTTAAAGGTAATTTAATATAGGTTATAAACGTCTTCAGATTTTCACTTCTAATTGAATATTCAACTGAACATATTGATTCTCTTGTACATAACTATTTTTCCCTCCACCCACTTTTCATAACTTTAATAACCATTAGGTAGTGACCTGCAGCTTTGATGTTGCCTTGCTTGTTTAGTAAAATATTACTGAGACTTTAATTTATTGAAAGTTGTAGAATTTACAATTTATGAAGTTTGAAGGTCTAATTTTTAAAATTATAATTCTTTAAAGGGTGCTAGCTCAATGGAAGAGCACCTGCTTTACAAGCAGGAGGTTTGTGGTTCAATTCCATTGTGCCCTGACATCCATATGGAATGGTGACGATCAATTTTCGATGCTGGAGGCTCTTTTGACCATCACCAATGAGATTTGGTGACATTTTTTGACCCTCACCAAAAATATGAAATGGTGACGGTCAACGAATGCCACCATATATATGCATCGATAGTGACGATCCTCAAAGGTCTGTAACCATAAATCATTGTTGTTGATATGAAATGGTGACGGTCGTTGTTCATCATTATAGTCATTATTCGTGACGGACCTTGAATGTCACCACAACACCTATACTTCTGACAATGTGGCTTTAGGTGACAGTCAACGATCGTCACCATACATATGCACCAATAGTGGCGGCCATTAAAGATCCATCACAATAAATCATTGTTGTTCATATGAAATGGTGATGGTCACTATTTGTCATTATAATCAATATACGTGACGGACCTTGAATGTCACGATAACATCTTTGGTGACATTCATTTTTCAGTGCCGGAGGCTTATGGTCCGTCACCATTGCTCATATGCAATGGTGACAGTCGCTATCCGTCATTATAAATCATTATTGGTGACGAACTTTGAATGTCACTACAACACCTATACTTTTGGCGACGCCACCTTTGGTGACATTTAGTTTTTAGTGAAGGAGGCTATGGTCTGTCACCATTGCTCATATGAAATGGTGACGGTCACTATCCAAAATTATAAATCATTATCGGTGACGGAATTTGTATGTCACTACAACACCTATACCTTTGGTGGCGCCACTTTTGGTGACGTTCAGTTTTTGGTGACGGAGGCTACGGTCCGTCACCATTGCTCATATGAAATAGTGATAGTCGCTATCCGTCATTATAAATCATTATTGGTGATGGACTTTGTATGTCACTACAACACCTATACTTTTGGCGATGCCACCTTTGGTGACGTTCATTTTTTGGTGACGAATGCTCTTTTGACTGTCACCAATGAGCTTATGGTGACATTTTTCACCCCTCACCAATGTCCCTTTTTGTTGTAGTGCTTGATTCATTTTTTTAACGAGCTTGACACAAGACAAGGAACTATGCTCCATACTCCTTGTTTCATTTTTTAACGAGGTTGACACAAGATCACGAACTCTTCTCGGCAAAATTGTTCATGGACCATATGAGAACAGGGCTCCCAAGAGGTCTTTAGTAGATGGAAAGACCACACTCCGGGAGGAATACAATTCATTGGGTACCAATGACAGATCAGGTCCCAATACCCCCAGTACATGATGTACTAAATCATCTGCGTGATTACCAATGGAGGCGGAATGGGTAGCCACATAATTGACCTATGGCGGGGAAAGTACTGCTGGAAAACAAGAGTTGATAAGGGATGATGGTTGCAAAGGAGGTACCTAGTGACCAAAGAATTACAATTGAGCTATAGTCACAATTCTTCCATCATGTGGAAAACAAACCACACAGAAAAGTGAAGAAACAAGAGCTCCCATGACATAAATATAGTCACAACCAAGGAGAAGATTGAAATCCAATGCACCTTGGATGACCATCACATCTATAGAGATGGTTTTACCTCCCAAATTAATAGGGAACTTTGGAAGGATCCCTAAGGGTTGACTGGTTCCTTCGTCGAAAGGCAACAGATTCTGGGTGATAGGCACAAGCTGTGGGGAGCCCAAAGCTTTCCAATTAGTGGAAGACATGAGGCTAACAAACACACCTTCATCCAAGAGAGTGCCAGGTATTGCCATATTATAGGCGTGTATTGTGATCTGCAAAGGCACATAAGATGGGAGGCGAAAATCAGTCAAGTGACTCCAATCGAAGGAAACGACATAACTTCTTGGTGGGGGTATCATATGATTTCCCCCATGCTCTATAGGAATAGAAGAAGGACTCTCTGGAGCAACAGGGATAGGAGGGTCACTTTTTGATTCATGAGAATCTGAAGAAACGAGAAGAACATGAGCAGTGTGATCATTATGGTCTTCCAGAACAGAATGAAGAAATGGTGGCAAAACCAGGCCGACACTCTCTTCAACCAATGGTTGGTCGGGAACAGACATAACATAGTCAGGCTCAGGAAGAGCAAGATGGGAAAGAGATGAATCCAAGTCAATCTCTTGAACAATCGGGAGAGGATCATAAGAAAGCCTCTGACAACCAATCAGAAGGTGGGGTTGAGGAGCTTTAAGGTTTTCCAAAACTGTGGAAGCTTTATCCATGAGAGGACAAAGGTGAAGAAGATGTTCGCCTTCACATAACCTATAGGGGAATCTAATATTTCCTTTCTCCTTACCACCGCCAGCTAAAGGTGTAACATCGACATGATCTTCAGAGGTCGATAAGGATGGTCGAATCATATCTCGAGACCATACTTCTAAGATTCCAGGAATACCAAGACAATCTTGAAGGAAATGGTCACCCTTGCACAGCTTACAAGGAAATTTTTCTTTCTGTGGAGGATCAGACGATTTTTCTACTGGAGGTGCACTCAGAGAAATAGTCGTATGGTTGGCCTCTTGCTTATCTAACTTCTTCTTGTTCGTCTTCCTCTTCTTCTTCTTAGCCTCCTGGTTACTGGATTTGGAACTTTCACCAGCGAAGTAGGAGAGGAGGGTGAAGAAATAGGGGAAGAAGGCGAAGGGTCAACACTAGAATCATCGTGATGTGATTCAAATGAAGGAGACAGTGGAACAGGAATTGGGATGCTCGGGACCACCGAGGTTGAAAACAACCAAACAGGTAGGCCAATGGTTAACCCAGGCAGGGACAATGTTGCCATATAAGGAGCACTAGCATTTCCAAAACAAGAAAAAGGACCAAGATTCCCATCCAGGGGGAGACCTTGATTGGTAGACTCTGGAAATGTTGCCATTGGAATTGACTTTGAAAGAAACACTAATTGTAACCAGGAATATTTCGTGGGTAGTTAATTTTACAACATTGAAACAAAACTTTGCCTTCTCATATTTTAAGAGTCGAGAAAAGGATGAAAGGTGACTCTATCGCTTTCGAAGTTTAATGAGCCTGAAAGGAAAAGTGCTCAAATGATCCTTTTACTTTTAAAGAGTCGAAAAGTGACTACTCTAGAAACTCTAGATAAGAGGCTTTACCAGACAAATTGTAAAACTGCAATATACACCATGGTGATAAATGAAAAAGAAGTGATCAAGGGCTTCCCATACGACAGTCAATCTTCCTAAATGCTATGTTCGGTGCGTTACGACTCATAAGGTAGTAGACTCGGCTTCCTACGGATTATAGGATGATAACCTATTGGGGTCTCCCAATATATACACGACAGTACGGGGAGCACAAATCCGTACTAGTATCTATTGTATCATAAAAGGAGGAATCACCCAACCTTAGTGAAAACAATAGGGACTAGGTTTAACGACATCGAAACACGTCTCTAGCATAGACCTCTAGATATGTAAGAATTAAGTTCCAATGTGTTTTTAGGTTAATTCAATGAATTTTAACAGTTTATCTTGAATTAAGTTTTGATTTCAAGGCCTTACCGAATGTATTTCAACAATCTCTAGTATGCAACTACAATGAGTAAAAAACAATTCCTTTTGATGAACGACTACCTAAATGAGGGTAAGGAGTTTATTTCAGAGCGAACGAAGACAATAACAAGAAAATGCAAGAACAACAGTGCAAGAAAGTGATCCAATCAATAGGAAACACAATGCACCGATTTCCGCTTATCTCGCAACTACTATGAGGAAAAATGAAAGATTTGAATTTCGCTTTTCAATTCCTAATCATAAAGAATATACTAATGAAAACATGCTTTCATTTTCGTATACTATGTGAGTGCAATTGTTTTTTATTTTTGGTATAAATAACAAACAAGCTAATGCATAGCCTGACTGATCAAAAGGCAAATGTAATCTATGCTTCAATAGTGAAAGGATCTCAAATCAACACAACAAGATAGTTTGATGACCAATCACTACGGATCAGCTAGGAAGATGGGCAAGCAGCAAGAGAACAACTCCAAACAAGTCAACACAATTGTTGTGGATGTAGTTCAGAAACTTGAAAGGACAAGCAACCCAAAACTAGCGAATTCTTGTCATAACCTTAAAATACCTAGATCACACAATACAAAAAGCCAAATTTCATACAAATGGAACCAAGAAGGACATGCCTCAGTAAACACAATCAAAACAAGCTTAACAAGGTGAAAGAAATAGCAAAGGACAAGCTACATTGGTCTATTCAGGAGGCAGGGCTGTAAAAATTAACCCTACAGGAATCATCGCAAATGAAACACTGACAACATGAGATGATCACTAATCGTCGCAAGCACAACATGGTCAACTAAGCCACGTCATCGCAAGGGTAAACCTGTTCTCAACAACGGTCTAATTTCAGGAATTGTCGCAGTTGTATGACGGGATATCCGCGACGTACAATGAGGGTAGAGAGAACAGGAGAAATTCGTCGTAGCTATTAGGAATTAAACAACGATGATCTCAATAAAGAAAGCAAGACAAATACAATGGAAAGACACCAGGCTTATCACTCAGATAGTGAGGTGGACTACCAGATTTACTCAAGTGATCCAAATCACTGATGGTTCAGTCCCAAAACAAAGAGGCACTATGTAATTCAATCGAAAACAACAAGAGAAAAATCAAGAGACAACTCACAAATCATTCCCCAGCAGATTCGCCATATTGTGATGAAGGTAAGTTCCCTCTGTAGACAGAGACAACCCCTCTAGCCCTAGAGTGGGTCTAGGCACAGCAAGACAAAGACAATAGCTAATTCCTTAAATAGTTATCATTAAAGAGACCTACCTTATACCAGTGTTTGATGAAGTCTTCGTCACGTCGCTTTAGCTATCGCTTTCTTCTCCTTAATGAATGATTCACCTGAAACAACATATGAAAACGACAAAACACATAATAGAGCACAATTATGAACTATCTACTTATAGAGTCAAGGAACCATAAGCTATCAACATACATTTCATACATGATATAGGAAATAACCATTGATTGTATTAATATAAAAAACAATAAAGCTTACAACAATGCCTTGATGTCGCAAGCTTCCTTGAAGGGTCTAATTATTATGTCTCCATAAGCATTCACTCTCAAAGGTATCCCAGAAACACTAATGACTCTCTCTCACCCAAAAGAACAAGTATGAAACTAAGGCAATCACAATAAGGTTTCCTTCTTACAAAACCATTTCACACTATCAATCCACAACATGAAAGGCTATTCTCATTCCTCACAAGCTATTGCTAGTCTATTAGCAATCCAAACTGTAAGCTAGCAATCCCACAAACCAAGAACTAGCTAACTAGCTTATCATAGCCATGGAGGATGCTTTTATAAGAGGAGGAGCCTCCATAAATGAGGGGAGAGGAAGCTTATCTTCATGGGAGGTTACTCAAAAGGCGGAACCACCATCTCAAATGAGGAGAGGCGAACTTCTTTGACTCAACAACCAGCTCTAGAACCACCCAGAAGTATTCTGTTTGAACTAATTCGCCATATCTGGGTCATCGTAGGTCAAACACTGAGACTCAGAGATGACATCGCGAGGTGTTAGTTCATTTTGGGCTATTGTCGTAGGAAGGATACTGATGACCTACGACGATTTTGAAACATGGGTAAAAAGGGGTCAACTTCAGGATTAATGAGCTTAGGCAATCTTCTTGAGTAATATGGAAGATTTGGAAACATATTTTAGCATATGACAAAGGGCAGATGTCATTCAGGGACTGACTCTATCCATGATTAGCGGACGCGAGGTCGGTGACAATATACTGTGTAACAAATGGTACGATTACATGAGAAATGAAGTAGATCAAGGGGTTGAAGATATTTTCAATCAAGGAAGCTACTAGAAAAAGCCTATATGACCTAAAGGTAAAAAGAGTATGTATGTTTGTATTTAATATTATAAATTCATGTCGTATGGTTGCAGGTAATGTGGATCAATACTTTTATCTTGAGAAACATGATCAAGGTAAAAGGATCTCCTCCTTCGAAAGGATGCAGGAAGACACAAGTCACAATAGATGAAATCAACATAATATGTTCTCATATGAAGTATTTAGCGGTTGACTACAATTAAGGAACTCTGATTGGATGTAATAATAAGATATCATGAGGTATGCAACCATGATAAAGGTGATCAACATCCAAAAGACCAAGAATATTTGACTAGGAAATCTCTAGGAAAGATATGAAGACTTTGATGAGAGTCTGAAAAATATGGAGACCCTTGACAATGAATATCTTTGGGAGATGTGTCAACATGTATGCAGGATGTTGATAACTACAAGAAGATTTCATGATGAAGAGTCATCTCGTAAGGTACTATTTGATTTAATTTAATTTTTTGATTTCTTGACTAATATCTATATGAGTTCATGTAGTGCTATTGGAACAAGAATTGTAAGTGCAAGTAAAACTAGCATTCATGTGGTGGATGGAAATTCTTGAAAGAAACATGATTAGGAATAAGTACCCATATGACTAAGGTTCCATATATGTATCAAGAATGCCACTTTCCATGAAGAAAGGAATGACATGAAAAAACAAGAAGGAAAGTGATGGATGGTTAATTCCCTATAAGGAAGAAGCTCGACCGAATTCCATGACATCAAGAAAGGAAATTGATCAAGAAGCTGATAGACCCACAAAAAAGAAGTTATTGATGAAAATAGAGTTCGTAATTGAGAGGGAGATTTGAAAATTCCGTAATTAAGAGGGATCTTGGGCATGTCCCTAATCATATGGAGCTTGGGTACGTTCCTTTACAAGAATGGGCATATCTTCTCTAGTTGAGAGGGAGAGATAGACACAACATTCTTGTCTTCACTTGGGAAAAAAGAATGGAGGATTGGGTAATCATCTGGCATTCAATTCTCTTTGAGAATGTGTAGGGAATCTATGATAAGAGTAGGGAAGAGGATTGATATTCTTTGAGGGTTGGGAACCCAAGATAAGAATATTCCTAGAAGGTCATACTTAGTGAACACCTAGGTGGGTATGTACCTTGATAGAGAATGATGAAGGTGTCTATAGTCATTCGTCTCACCAACATTATGCTCTGATCTAATGAGAGATAGAGCTGTCAGTCAAGGCCTTTATGTGGAAACAATGTTGTTTACTATGATGGTATACAGATGGGTTACCAATCCAATTCTTCTTATGATAAATTATTTAGATTGAGAATGACCAAGTACCATTATGAATACCTCCCTAGTTAAGAGGGAGCCTTGTAAAATGTAACTAGGTTCGGTTTTCATAATGACATGTAATTGTGACTATTGTAAATGATGTAATGAAAAAAATATAATTATTATTGTAAACCTTTCTTCATGGGTTTCATGAGCAAGTGATTTTATTTGTTAGTGGCTTCCATTCAGAGCCTTAAGATTTATTATTGAGTCAAAGAGTCAATGTCATGTATGAAGAGCTTTTCTTGAGCATATATAAAATGTATATGAGTCAACTTAGTGTCTAGAAAAGCCCTCCAAAAAGAAAAGCATGGTCCTCTCTTGAAGACAAGGCACACTTATATTAAACATTTAATATTCATGGATGATATTTTTCTCTTTTAGAAATTTCAGTTGTGGAATGGAAGAATATGCACTAAATCGTTAGCCTATCTCGTGAGGCTACAAGTTTATGTATGAAGAATTTAAAATATCTTTTGGTTTATTCATCTCCTAATGAAGCATATATAATGGAGATTGTTGGCATGTTTAGTATGGATCAAGTGTTAATGGAATAAGACATTAAGTATCTTGACTTCTTCCTAAAATTGAACAATTATGGCATTAAAGATTGGCACTGGCTTATTGAAAAATTTGAACACAAGTTGGTTATATGGTCACATATATGGTTTTCACTCGGAGGTAGATTGATTATGGTTCAGGTGTCTCTTCAAAGGAATGTGGTTTATTGGTTGCATCTCTATATGTTTCCTAAACATATCATCAGAAGGATCAATTCGATCATATCGAATTTTATATGGATGGGTATCGAGGATTTTCATAAATTTCATTTGGATGGTCTAGAGAACATATGTCATAGAAAGGAAGATGGGGGTTGGGGTATTGAGGACTTAGAAAAATTTGGTTGGGTTTTATTGATGAAAAAATTATGGCGAGCACTATCTGGAGATGGTATATGGCAACGTATCATTAGTGAGGAAGTATCAATTTTTGGTGTCATGGATTAAGGATGGGGCTTGATTTCCTTATGTTGCATCTTACATATAAAAGGGTTTCATGAAATTCAGACATTGGATATTGGGGAACATTAAATGAAATATTATGAATGGTGTGGGGGTTGAGATAGGTCTTGATCCCATCGAAGGATTTATTGGTGACCATACATTTCCTACTCCACTTTTAAGACATATCCATAGCTATCTGAATCATAATTAGGTAAACATTAGCCTTCTTCACCCTTCATGATCTAGTTTTGTGGATCTTGGACTTTGTGGAGAGCTAGCTACGTATTGGGACACGTATGTTCAAACATCTCTTTGGAAAGTATTACATTAACTGATAAAGACAGTTATTTCTTTTGGGTCCGCGCATCGGTTCAAGGAAAACTCTTGGTGAAGGAAGCCTCTGAGTATATTACACCTCCATCATTACACTCAACACCTAATCGATGATTTAGGAAGATTTAGGGTTGGCATATCCCACTTAAGATTAAATTTTTTAGATGGTTAACTTGGAAAAACAAGGTGTTGACATGGGACAATTTATGTCAAAGAGGTTTCAGAGGTCTAAGTAGATGCATATTATGTGGATTTGAATTGGAGGATGTGGTCCACCAATTTTTGAAGTGATCAATTGCTACTCAAATTTGGTTCAAAGTGTTAAACATTTTAAACATTAATGCAGTTTGGAACTCTATATCCTTGAATCGTTTCTAAGGGATTGGATGACTCAATATAATGTAGATCACACACTTCCTTTATATATTATATGTGGCATTTGGAAATGTCGAAACTCATTTATTGTCATGAACTGTCCTCTGAATATAAATGGTACTTGTATAAGAATTTTTGTGTGTTTCAACAAATCTGAGCCTGTGATTAGTAAATGTGTGATGAGAAACATACTTCCAATAATTTTTTCAGGAAAATTCCCTTGGAGGTTCTTTGATGGTGCCACAAATAACAACACTTATGGATGTGGTGCCTGTATTATCATTAATCATGGAAATCATTATCACTTCTACTGGAATGGAGGTGTTGGTAGTAATACTCAAGCCGAGATTATTTCTCTTTGGGGGGTCTTATTCTGTGCAAAGTGGTTTGATATTTGGTCAATGGAAGTATTTGGTGATTATAAGGTGGTGGTTGAGTGAGCCACAAAGTGAACATCATTCAACCCTATGCTATTGATTAATTGGTTGTAGAGAATTAGGTTGATGACTAAGCAATTTTAAGTGGTGTCATTTTCTCATATTCATAGGGAGTTAAATTGAATTGTTGACTCATTGTCTAAGGTTGGACACAAATATCATTTTGGAGAGATTCCATACACCTCCTTCCAAAATTTCACTTTCGAGGGATTTGAGAAAATCTCCTTTAAGTAATCCAACGATTTGATTGGTTGGTAATATGGTCCTCTTTTTTTGTTGGTTGCATTATTAGTGGGGTAGGTGAACAAGTAGCCAGATGCAAATCACTAAGCGACATGGACACATTTATATGAATATTTTCAGGGACTTACTATGTCTCAATCTTACTTTGTCGATAGATATCATTTTCTTTGTTTTTCTATCTCGGTCAGCATTGTTGCGATATGTTTTGGTTTTGATATGTTAGTATTTATCTCTAAGGTTTTTCCGTTGGAGTTCTATGAGAGTTTCAACTAAATTACTTTGTCAATTAGTGACGTTTTCTTTCCCCTATGGAGTCAATTGCTTGGTATTGACCAAGTAATGATTGGTTGTGGGGCCAAAATCAATATATTAATGAATGTCAATATTTTAATGGAAGATTATTTTTGGACTTTTGAATGTAATATGTAGATAGATTGAGTGCACAACAACTATCTTCATTTAAATAATATTGTTATCATTTTATTGAAAATATAACTTTGTACTTATGTAAACACAACAACTTATATTAATATAAAGCCTATTTTTTTCTTTATTGAAAAAAAATGAAATTTCAAGCTTACATTGAATATATAAGATTTATCTTTGTTTAAAAAAAAATTTGAGAAATAAAAAATATTAAAAAATTTAATTCAATTATAATTTTTTTTCAAAAATAGTTTTTTTGTTTAATAAAAAAATATATAGTTTTAAAAATGTATGAAAGGTTGACATTTATTTTATATTAATATTTATGAATTTTAATATAACATCAATTTGTATCAAGTAAGTTAAAATTAGTTTTTAATTTTGTTAATTCAAAATAGAAAAATTATAATAAAGAATTGTAAAATCTTATTAATAACCAAAAAAAATCTTAACAATTTTAAACATAACTTTAAAAACCACTTACATATAAATCTTTTAAGTTTCAGGCCTCCCTGCATCTAGCACTTATGGACCATTTGTGACCTTATGTAATTAATTTGGGAGATGTGCAAATCATCCATCAGATTTTATGTTACAAGTTTCCACCCACTAAAATTTCAACGATGGAAGTAGAAACAGTACGATTTCCACCCTGGCACGCAGCAGTGGTTACAAACAGTACGATTTTAGGAAGCGGCAAGAAATTTCGTTGTGTGACAGTACCGGCTATTAGGAATCTTAAGATTGATTACACTTTGACATTTTGTTCGTTAAGTTTGACTTGTACACTGGCGACTTGGCACAACAAGAATCTTTATGTTGTTTCACACCCAAAAAATTTACATCCACGACAAAATTATGAACTACTTCTCCCTAAATCATACGGCCTGCCTTTGAAATCATACGGTATACCATCGCTGCGTCGCAGAGTGGATGTTAGCCGCCCTTCTTCACTTCTCCCTAAATCATATTGACGAAATTACTAGCCACGTCTCCATAAATCATACGGCTTGACTATGAATTCATACGGTCTGCATACCATCGCTGCCTAGCAGTGTGGATGTTAGCGGCCCTTCTTGACTATGAAATCATACTGTCTGCATACCATCGCTGCCTAGCAGTGTGGATGTTAGCCGTCCTTCTCTCTTCCACGGTTGAAATCTTAAAGCGAAACTTCATGGATAGAATGGTGAGGAAGGCACATGATATACTTTTCTATATAAATGTCTGCAGTCACAATGTAGATTCAGTAGATGAATAAAGATATTAATGAGTGGAAGAATAAGTTTAAGAATTGGGGAAAATTTTCCCTTCCTACTGTATTGAAACGGGTTTACTCCAAAATCATTGATCATATCTCTTGTCACAACCAGAATGTTTCTGTTGCTTCAAAGAAAGGAAGTTTCCTGGACGCATCGGTATATCTGCTCCACGCTAGGATTCCTGTTAAGCGGTAAACCTACATGACGCAATTACTAGGCACGTCTAAGGATGATAAATCAAAACTTCATAGATAGCAGAGTTTGTAGCCAAATGGTGTGTTTTTCTATATAAATGTCCACGGGCACGACATAGATTAAGTGTAGATTGAGTGGGAGAATAAAGTTTTTTTGATGGCAAGTCAGGTAAGTTTTCCCTCTTGACTGTATTTTGAAATGGCCCTACTCGGGAATCTGCAATTGTTGATCATCAAGTTAGTTTGTTGGTTGGGATGGTTATCATGTTTCTCTTTCGCACAATTTGACATAAGCTAAGGTGTGGGCGGATTTGTTGATATTCTTGTTCAAGGAATTACATGTGTAGGGAATATAGCAGTTTTTATTACAAGTCTGATAAGAGGAAGGTTGGATCTAGAGATGGGTGCCAGGGATTCCATGGACATTCTAGGAAATGCCAAACTCAAGACCATAAATGGGATCAAAGATGGAAATGGACTGATTACATGTACAGATTGCTTCCACACAAGAAGTTCGTCTCTGGAAGATGGTCGAGTTATTTCAACATCGACATCAACTTGGCATCGAGAAGATGGTCGAGTTATTCAGACAGCTTCGACATCCACTCGGCATCGAGAAGATTGACAGTTCTTCAGACGGCTTCGACATCGACTTCGCATCAGCACACCTTGTTTTAGAAGAGAAATGATTTTCACACTCCTATAGAAGAAGGTAGTTCACCCATGGCTTCTCATGAAATGTTGGAAATAATAATCTCAACCACCACAATAAACAGAGTGACACCAATCATACTTGTAGCCATACCTGTCAAACTTATTTTCGCAGGTTGTATCTCTGCTTGAAGATAAAAGGACTGAAGCGAGACGCAAACCATTTAGAAACTCACCAAAGTGATTTAAAGAGGTTATGTACTTTGGTAAACAGATATGGGCAATCATTCATTCAACAACCTTTGCCCACAGTCCACAAGACTTGTGCGATTCTGAACACACTCAACAACAACATCATATTAATTGTTTGGCTCTCTCATGAATTAAATGTAAAAATTGTATGTTGAGTTAAATATGAATGTAAAATTCATTTTGACTCTGTAGAGAGGTTAGTGAGTAAAAGGGCAAAAAGAAAAAGAGCCCAAGTCTTTGTGGAGAAAATGGTGGAGCAAATTTTGGTGGCCCCTGAAAACAATAGTTACTCTCTTTCATCTTGTTTTATTTCGGGTAAGTTTAAATCGTTGTAACTTTTCTTTTATTTGGTGAATGAATGTGTTGCTCCAAACATATCATGTTAGTTTTGCTGTGAGTATTCATTAAGTCTCTGGAATAGTTCAACAGTGTGCCAAATCCAAGTCTGGGAAATAGCCTCGCGGTGCGCGAAGGTAGCTAGCACCCCGAAATCAGCTTCGCGGTGTGCGAACCTAGTTTCGTGAAAGTCGGAAAAGTCATCTACCTCTCCCCTCCGCAAAAATGAAAATTAAATTTGCCAAATATTTTAACATGGTATCTAATCACGTTAAATATTGTTAGTGTAAAAACAAGTGTTTTTACTAACAGTGAAAATTGTTTTGAGGTCAGACTGTGTTTAGCATATTTACCAGCAGGTAGAAAGTTTTTTTTTTTTTTTTTTACACTCAGAAATGGCAACGTCAAGCACAAGTTTGACTAATCCTCAAATACATTAGCTTAATGGCAAAAATTATGATTATTGGGCTATTACAATGAAGGCACTGTTTTCTTCTCAAGATATTTGGGATTTGGTGGAGAATGGTTTTCAAGGACCAGTAGTGGCAAAAATTATGATTATTGGGCTATTACAATGAAGGCCCTATTTTCTTCTCAAGATATTTGGGATTTGGTGGAGAATGGTTTTCAAGAACCAGTAGATGCAACAACATATAATGCTTTATCTCAATAAGAAAGAGATGTGGTAAGGGACAACATGAAGAAGGATTCAAAAGCCCTGTTTTATATTTTCCAAGTAGTTCATGAAAGTATTTTCCCAAGGGTTGCAGGAGCAACGAAGTCCAAGAAAGCATGGGACACCCTCCAGACAGCCTACCAAGGCATGTCAAAAGTCAAAATAGCAAAGATGAAAATGTTGAGGAGAGATTTTGAAACACTTTGTATGAAAGAGTCTGATAATATAGACTCATTTTTTACACACGTAAGTGGGTTGGTTACTCAAATCAGGTCTCATGGTGAGACACTTGAGAAAAGAAGAACAGTTGAAAAAGTTTTGAGAAGTTTGCCAGCAAGGTTTGAGGCTATTGTTGTGGCCATAGAAGAGACAAAGGATCTCTCACAGTTTTCAGTGGATGAGCTTAATGCATCACTGATTTCTCATGAACATAAACTGAATAGAGTAGCAAGCTCCTCATTGGAGCATGCCTTCAAGACACAAGTATCATTTAGTCAAGGTCAAGGCAGAGGAAGATCATATGCTAGAGGAAGAGGAAGAAGCCCATACAGAGGTGGAAGAAGCAGCCCTTCAAGCTCAAGTGGAAGAGGCATCAATCAAAATCCAAATCAATGCCCAAGCCAAAATCAAGCACAAGGTCAGAGGTATGATAAATCTCAAGTTCAATGTCATCACTATAAGAAGTATGGTCATTATGCAAATGAATGTAGAAAGAAGCAATATGACATTAGTAGCAAACCAAATGTAAATTTCACAAGAGAAAATCAGAACCATGATAGCATGTTTTTAGCTTGTAATGTAGCACAAGAAAAACATACTGATATATGGTATCTAGATTCAGGGTGTAGCAAACACATGTCAGGAAACATAGAAATGTTTTTTGATCTAGATGAAAGTGTGAAATTTGAAGTGACATTAGGGACTAATAGCAAAGTCTCTGTCACGGGAAAATGAAGAGTCAATATCCTAACAAAGAAGGGGGAGAAGAAATACATCTCCGATGTTTACTTTGTCCCTGGTCTAAAACATAATCTCATGAGTGTTGGACAATTCATGCAGAAAGGCTACAATGTCTTCTTTAAAAATGATGTGTTCACAATTTTGGATAGGCCTCCAAGGAGACAGCTGATTGCAAAAGTTCAGATGATAAACAATAGAATGTTTCCCCTAAAGATAAGATCAGATTTGAAAGAAGGTGCACAAGCACAACTATCAATGAACTCACAAGAGGATGGAAGAAAAGAGGCAGCTGTCACACAAGTAAACTTTCAAGCAGAGGTAAAAGATGAAAACTAGTTATGGCACATGAGATTTGGACATCTCAACTTTGGAGGTTTGAATTTGCTGCATAGGAAAGACATGGTGAAGGGTTACCACTCATAGAAAAACCAGACAACATATGTGAAGGATGTATCTTGGGCAAGCAACATAGGGAAATATTTCCAGCAGGAAAGTCAGTGAGGGCAAAGGAACCTTTGGAGATTGTCCACTCAGATTTATGTGGACCAATGCAGACACCATCAATTGGTGGTAGTCATGATGTACTGACCTTCATAGATGACTACACAAGGAAGACATAGGTCTTTCTCCTAAAACAGAGAAGTGAAGTGTTTGAGCGCTTTTGTCAATACAAGGCTCTTGTTGAAAAGCAAAGTGGACACTACATCAAAGTCCTTAGGACTGACAGAGGTGGAGAATACATCTCAAATGACTTCCTTCAATTTTGCAGGGAGCATGGAATTCACAAGCAGTTTACAACAAGATATACACCACAGCAAAATGGTGTGGCAGAAAGGAAGAATAGAACCATTATGGAGATGGCAAGGCGTATGTTGAAGGAAAAGCATTTGCCAAATGACTATTGGGTTGAAGATGTTGCTTGTGCAGCTTATATCTTGAATAGATGTCCAACCAAAAGCGTCCAGAACATTGTTCCTAAAGAGGCATGGAGTGGAAGAAAGCATAGTGTCACTCACATGAGATTTTTTGGATGTGTGGCTTATGCATATGTCCCAGATGAGTTGAGAAAGAAGTTGGACAGCAAGGGGGAAAAATGCATATTTGTTGGATACAATGATGAATCCAAGGCATATAAACTCTACAATTCATTAACCAAGATAATTATAATCAGCATAGATGTGCAATTCATAGAAGAGGAAGCATGGGATGGAAGTTTAGAAAAGACAGTCAATGTCAAAGCATGGATACCAAATGAGGACAGAGAGGAATTAACAAGTAGTAATTCATCAACTTTGACTCCCTCTACTCCTATTCAAGTGTAGCAAAGTAGACAACAAGCAACGCCATCAACAAATAATAGTATAGTTTCGCGCAGCCAAGCAAGTGTTTCTCCAAGCACACCGCGAAGCGCGACACCAAGTGACATATCAAGCCCATCTTCAACAAGCGCAAGAAGACCAAAGTTCAAAAATTTAAATGAAATTTATGAGCAAGATGAAGTTGATAGTAGCACAGGTCTGAATTCC
Source organism: Pinus taeda (assembly GCA_000404065.3). NCBI lineage: Eukaryota > Viridiplantae > Streptophyta > Pinopsida > Pinales > Pinaceae > Pinus > Pinus taeda. The sequence goes on from APFE030507036.1 coordinate 20,983, forward strand.
TTGTTTGCATTATTTTGTCACGTAGATGGCCCAATCCACTTTGAAGATGCAGCCAAAGAAGAAAAATGGGTTGCAGTAATGGAGGAAGAAATAGAAGCAATAGAAAGGAATGACACATGGTAGTTAGTGAGCTTTCCGAAAGGAAAACATGTCATTGGAGTGAAGTGGGTCTATAAGACCAAAAACAACATTGAGGGAAAGATTGAAAGGCACAAAGCAAGGCTAGTTGTCAAAGGATACAAGCAGCAACATGGAAGAGATTATGTGGAGACGTTCACGCCAGTCGCGCGAATGGAGACAGTGCACACAGTTGTGGTGATTGTCGTGCAGCATAAATGGACAATGTATCAGATGGACGTAAAGTCAACATTCTTGAATGGAGTGCTGAAAGAGGAAGTGTATGTCGCGCAACCACCTGGTTATGAGATTGAAGGCCAAGAAGACAAAGTGTATCGGTTGAGGAAAGCTCTTTATGGATTAAAGCAAGTACTGCGCGCATGGTACATCACGATAGATGCTTACTTGTTGGACAAGGGTTTCGACAAATGTGATGGTGAGCCTACTCTCTACATCAAAGAGAGCGAAGGTAAGATTATCATTATTGTCTTATATGTTGATGATTTGATTTTTACAGGCAATGATGATTTCCTCATCACTGATTTCAAACAAGTCATGAAGAGAGAATTTGAAATGACTGACTTGGGATTGTTAAGATATTTTTTGGGCATACAAGTGAAGCAAACAGAAAATGGAATTTTTACCTCTCAAGCAAAGTATGTGGCATAAATTTTGGAGAGGTTTAAAATGCAAAACAACAAGTCTGCACCAACTCCAACTGTCATAGGGTTGAAGTTGAGCAAAGAAGATTGCAACAATAATTTCAATCCAACATTATACAAAAGCATGATAGGCAGCTTGATGTATTTGACCGCCACTAGGCCGGATATAATGTATGCAGTAAGTTTGGTGTCAAGGTTCATGGAGACACCTAAGGAGACACATTGGCAAGTAGCGAAAAAGATTCTGAGGTATGTCAATGGGACAAAACAATATGGCGTTTTGTACAGAGCAACAAGTGATTTCAGGCTAGTTGGTTACACTGACAATGATTGGGCAGGCAATGTCGATGACAGAAAAAGCACATCAGGATATGTTTTTCATTTGGGTTCCAGAGACATTTCATGGGCCTCCAAGAAACAACCAATAATGTCACTGTCAACAACAAAAGTTGAATATGTCGTAGCAACAGCAGCACCGTGTCAGGCAGTTTGGATGAGAAGGATGTTGAGGGATTTTCATCATGACCAAGAGGGCGCGAAAACTATTTTCTGTGAAAACACCTCAGCAATTGCATTGTCAAATAATTCTGTCTTCCACAAAAGGACCAATCATATTGATGCCAAATATAATTTTATTAGAGAGTTGATTAACAATGATGAAATTGTGTTGCAGTGCTGCAGGTCACAGGGACAATTTGTTGATATTTTCACAAAGCCATTGGCAGGTGAAAGTTTTGTTTTTGGGAATTGTCAATGGTGGAAATTGTGATTAAGGGGGAGTGTTGGAAATAATAATCCCAACCACCGCAATAAACAGCCTGACAGTAGCCATATCTGTCAGACGTATTTTTCGAGGTTGCGTCTCTGCTTGAAGATAGAAGGACTGAAGCCAGACGCGAACCATTCAGAAACTCAGCAAAGGCATTTAAAGAAGTTATGTACTTTGGTAAATAGATATGGGGAAGCATTCATTCAGCAACCTTTTCCCACACTCCAGAAACCCCTGAACACACTCAACAACAACATCATATTAATTGTTTGGCTCTGTTATGAATTAAATGTAAAAATTGTATGTTGAGTTAAATTTTGGTGGGCACGTGAAAACAACAATTACTCTGTTTTATTATGTGTTATTCCACGTAAGTTTAAATCACTCTAACTTTTATTTTACTTGGTGAATGAGCAGCCATCTCATGTAAATGTATTTTCATGTTTAAGAAATGAATACTAAGTTTTAGTGTGTTGCTCCAAACATATCTTGTTATTTTTGCTGTAGGTATTCTGCCGTGCGCCAAATCCAAGTCTGGGAAATAGCCTCGTGGTGTGCAAAGGTAGCTCTGTAAAATCATCTTCACTGTGCGCGAACCTAGTTTTGCGAAAGTAGCTTCACAAAAGTCATAACTCTCTGCCTCTCCCCTCAGCAAAAACGAAAATTAAATTTGCCAAATATTTTAACAATTGGAAGCCTACAGACTACATCTGTCATAATGTTGTGTAATGGCAAACCCAATTCGTCCATCAAAGAGTTCATGAAAACCAATGTCCCTATTGTGGGCTCCATTTTACTGCGATTCATTCCATTACAAATTGCAATCAATAATAGTAAGGTAGTCACTCCATAAGTCAATATAGAGAGTTGTCCATGCAATTCCTACCACGCATCGTATTCTGGACACTGCAAGAGATTACCATCATGCTTGCTCTTCTCATGCCTTGGAACATTGAAACCACTCTCTAATTCCCTTTGCCTTCTCCCATGTCTTACCCGCCCTAGAAATGGCTACCATGGCTGCAATTGGGACAGTCTGTTGCGTGTTGAGGGCCCGTTTCCCTTGGAGAAGGCTGATGAAGGCACAGAGTGAGAATGAGTGAGTCCAAAGTGGTATCTAAAATTCTTGATGATATGGGTATCAGGTCTATTAACGAAAAACTCATATTTGCATATGCATTCCAATGCATGAAGCCAGTTCTAATGTGTGGACAGAGCTACTAGTAAGATCTCTGAGGTCTAAAGATGTCTAAAGATGTGTGGACAGAGCTGCTAGTAAGATCTCTGAGGTCTAAAGATGCGAAAGGAATAGGAATTAGAGTTATGGCTTCGGAAGCTTTGGAACGCTACCTGGGTGGACGTAGAGGAGGTTCAAGCGAATGTGTAGAATACAACATTGTGTTATTTATAATGCCAAGGTTTACTGAAGTATTAATAAACCTTTTATTAACTTTATGGTGCGGAGTGGATGGTTTCTATAGCGCTTTGGTAGCGAGAAGGATGATTAGGGATTACGTTGGAGATATAAAGGGTGTGGATTCGTTGCCAATACCTTTCTAACCAAAGGTGTGGTTAAGTCTGATTTCAATAACACTCAAGTTTGCCAAGTGCGTGCTGAGCTTTAGGGGTGATCTTCTGAGCATCAAAACCTTATCATTTATAGCGTGTTGCGTTAACTTGATTTTCTCTATTTTTTGGTTGTTTATAGTGTATTTCATTCTACCACTGCCATTACCCTCTCACAGGGTGGACCACTAGTCATAACCCCAGCCATTATCCCCGACTCACAGCGTGGACGTGTAGCAATAACGGTAGTCATTGGTATTGCCTTGTTCATGGACTCTGCCATCATTTTAACTTGGCTTACTTCTATTGGTCATCGTTTAATCTATATCTGTCCCATTATTTCGATACCCCTTACTATGCTCGTCCAACATCATACATATATCTACCTTCTATTAGCCTTGTTCAGTTTGGCCATTGTGTGGCGATCTTCTAACCTGGTGGATAAAATATTCCTCCTCACATTATTTTTATTTCCATGTTCCATGATCATGTTTATAGTATTGCTGATTACCAGCGTCAGTGATCTAGCAATCTTAATTTTGATTGCTCTAGCCTTGTTGTGTTCGGTCATTCTGTGGACATTTTTTAACTCTATGGAGAGGATATTTCTTTTCGTTATAGCCTTGGAGATAGCATACCTCGATGAACTCTTGCCTATGATTTGGGTAATGGGAGATGCGGATTTCGCGTGGACATATATGACATGGGTATACGGAGTTGTTCAAACACTGGCGTGGGTGAAAAGGGCAGCTGGCAATTATATTCTAAGTAAGAAGAATTCGCTAGAATTTTTCGGGAAAAGCCCTCACTGCTGGGGACTTCTACTGTACTCTTCTACATTGTTTCACAACGCTGTCATGGCTGGAGTTCGGAGCAATTGGGGAGAGCCATGGATATTTTCAATTCAACATGATTAAAAGATCACTGAAGGCTGCTTATCCGCCTGAGTGAATTTGAAGAGTAATACTGTAGGTCTGTACTGTACCGTTTGTTTGTAGTTGTACAACACCACATAATATATACAGTACAATTCAACGGATGCTTATTGTTTTGTCATATTATTGTTTGTTTGGTTACATTTTATGATATTTAAGTTTTTAAAATAATATTGAGTTATTTAGAGAAATTCATTTAACCCTTAACCTAATTTCTTATGGTTATATTTAACATATTTAATTAACTTATTTTACTTATAAAGTATAATAGGCTCGGGATTTTTATATTAAATAATTTTAAATAATATTTTATTTTTATTTATAAAATTAATTAAATGGCCATTTTTATTTAATTTTTAACAGATAAAGATCAAAATTATATAATAATAAGCAATAAAAATTTTGATTCTAAAAAAGTTTCAATTAATTTAATCTGTACCTTGTTTTCATTTAGATTGTTTTTATTGGAGATATTTTATTTTTGTAACAGCCAGATAATATTGAAACATTGTTATAAATTACCATTATATATATGATTTTTAATTTATTTTTATAATTATTTTTGATTTTTTTTATAAAATAAATTTAAATTATATTTATTTAGAATTTGAATTTAATAATTTAAATAGTATTTTTATTAGGCCATTATCAAGATTATACAATAAACTATTAAAATTCACAAACATAACATTAAAGAAATAAGAACATTGCAAAATGATCACTTCTATTTGATTTTTATTTCTCTATTTAATTTTTTAATTTCATTAAATTTAAATGTTTTCAAATAACATTTTTTTCTTTTTCTTTTTAATTTAGCTCAAATTCAAAAGAAAAAGAACAACAATATTTCAGAAAAAGATAAGCATTGTTATGAGATTTGTTTGCTCCCATATATGAATTTAGCAAAAAGATTAATAATAACATGCAATAAAAGCATAGCTATCCTCATTTAAGCCTAAACGATTTACAAAAATTAATATCATTACATTCATGTAGAATGAAAATATAACCCAATGTTGAAACCTATGATGGCTAAGGACAATCATTATAGTATGAGTCCACATTGATGAAGATTATAGGTATGTCCTCTTCAAGATTGCATTGCTAGTGTTGGACATTGGATAAACCAACGCTCCACGTGTGTTTCGTGATATGGACTAACCGCTTCTTGTGGATCCTTATCTCTGGCGATGCGATCATTGACTAACACCTGCGGGCTTGGTCTAATGAAAATCGTGATTCCCAACAGCTAGCTTCTTCATATTGAATTGCTTCCTCACTAGCCTATCCTCTTCCCTCATCCTTCAAGTTACTAATTCTCATCCAAACCTTTACTCTTTTCCTCTAACCCCCAAATTGCATTAAGTTGTCATATTTATGGTCTAGATGGTCCATTTTCTTATCTAATTGGCTCAATTTAATAAGCATTTTTTTATAATATGAACGATTTACTTCTACAACCATGGCAATGAATGCCTTCATATGCCAATACAAATCCACAAGTTTCAAAGATTTCATCCTTTTTGATAGAAAATCCAACGTGTGAAATCCACAAGAATATTTGCTCATCTACTTTAACATTTGAAGTCACACCCCTCTATCCCTTGACTTTGCTTTCAATTCTCTTAGTTTCTCTCTTTACCTCCTCGAGAGATCCATTATTCTAAGTTTTTGATGCCCCAAGTGCCAAGTGATTTTCCCTATTCTTTGAGTGAATTTGAGGAGGTACAAAGTTCTCCTACATTTCCTCAATGTTCCTTTGTGAATTCCATGACTATTATCACCTTACTCAAACTATCATTTTCTCACCATCCTCTTGAAATAGTGAGTCTTATTTGAATGCTAGTAAAACAAATGGTTCTATTGATTGAGGAGGATACCTTAGGCTGGTAGGCTCAGTGCCAAATTCAAATGATGGAGGGTCAAATTCCAATGATGAAAAGCAAGGATATTGACCAACCTTTGAACATATAGACCCACATCCTTCGAAGCATGAAACCTTTCCTTTCATAGTTGGATAGATTTGATTCATATCATCAATACCGAATTTCCTATCATAAGAAATCATAAAAGTCATCTACATTGATTCTCCTTCTTACCATAATTCTATTGGTTAATGCTTATCATGGATAGTGGAAGACAATAGTAGGTTTACACATGGAGGGTGAGTCATGATGACTCTACACCTATATGTACCTCACTCTTGTCTCCTTATATCCCACATTCATACTAAACATCCTCTCCCCTTGTACCTCCTCTACATGCACATTAACATCATTTTCTTACTTCCTTAACACCCCATTTAAGGAAAACTCTTGAAATAACATCAAACATTAATACATTGAATCATAATATAATATTCTTACATATGCAATGACCAATAAAGGTGTTCACCACAATGGAATGGTTTGCATGCAAGATTAAATTCGTTGCTTTTTATTTCATAGTTGTCATTACTATAAAGGGCTTCATTTTGTCTAGTTAATATACTTGTTTAAATTTGAAGTTATCTTTATAAGTTATTGTTGGGCTAGGTTAAAACATTATATTGAAAATAACATTTTGGAGTTAAGAGATTTCTTTGCAACTTCTAATGCATGCCCATGTTACTGACATGGACTATCATTATAATGTGATTCTTGACCGAGTAAGAAAAATCTTACTTTTGCGAGAGATTTTCTCTTAGGCCATAAGGTTTTCCTCTATGACTTAGTGAAATATA
>APFE030507036.1:28558-70293 GCA_000404065.3 Pinus taeda
ATTATTATATAATTATCTTATATAAAATAAATCTATTACATAAACCTAGACATAATAAAACCTAATATGTAATAACCTAATCAATATCACGTTGACTATGAATTAATTTAATTTTCACCAAAAATTAAACGAACTATTTGAAAAGTCTATTTATGAAACAAAAATAATTTATCTTTTAAAATTTTTTTAATTCTATTTATTTAGAGCCTGATTGGCTCACCAAGCTTGAGTCTTATTGTGCCATCATAGCTGAAGTACAACCATCTTCAATTCATTTATGATGTTGGCATCCATTATTGAATACGACGTTTTACAACACTAATTTCATCAATCACCTACAAGTGGATTCGACTCATTCTACATGATGCCTCCTGTGCAGGTTTCATCAAAAGCTATTGTACACCCTCTCCTGAACATGTACATTGACTTTTGGCTCCAAGACATTTGCAGTAGAGTTTCCAAACGAAACTCTCTGAGCTGCAAAGGCTATTCCAGTCCCAATCGATCAATGACGTATGCTCGCCAAGCTGCCATTAAAAATCAGGGCATGTATTTTAATGGTAAAGATCAGTAAATTCCACCACCAATGCCATTGAGGAATCAAGGAAGATCTTTGTGCAGGAAGATCATCATTCTCCCATAACTTACAGTTCATAAAGCAAGACCAATCAATCAATTATCATATTTTTGAGTAAATTTTTGACAATTAATTATCTCTTATAAATACATTTGTCAATCAACTATTTTAACCTTTAACTCATCACGCATAATAACAATTTTAAAATTTCCTCTAGAAACTCCAAACCTAATTGTTCCAATTACCATCCAAAAAGATGATCAAACCCTAAATACTACCTATTCACAGCTAACAAAAAATCATGATGTGACCCTAACAAGATGGATCTAATGCATCACGTGACCAAAACCATATGGATCCAGTTCAATATGGTTGTCATGTCACATACATGTGATGAATTTTGTACCAAAATCTAATCTACTTCACTTCCTAAACTTTGTGCAAACCTCTTATGTATTTGGGTCCATATTGTTGTAAAATGTAACTAGGTTTGATCTTCACAATGACATGTAATTGTAAATGATGTAATGAAGAAAATAAAATTGTTATTGTAAGCCTTGCTTCATGGGTTTCATGAGCAAGTGATTTTATTTGTTAGTGGCTCCCATTGAGAGCCTCGGGATTTATTACTGAGTCAAAGAGTCAATGTCATGTATGGAGAGCTCTTCTTGAGCATATATAAAATGTATATGAGTCAACCTAGTGTCTAGCAAAGCCCTCCAAAAGTACATGCACTATCCTCTCTTGAAGTCGACCTACAAATTGTATGAAACATTCATGTCAGCTCACCTCAAATAGGCACAACTATTCGGTTGGACACATTAGCTCATTTATGGAGGAAAAAATACTATAAATACCCAGCTAAGATTTTTGCATAAAGATAACTTTAGAATTCGATATCTCTGAAATTTTGGATGGGTAATTATATTGAATAAACTTCATAGATCTGGGTCTTTCGGTGGAGAAGACTGGTTTAAATTTTCGTCTGGATTTTTGATGATGAGATATAGAGAACAATTCAGTGATATCTATATGTTGTTGTATGGGTATATTAGAGATAAAAGTCGGATTTGTGACACAATAAGATAGCTCGGTTTACTTTATGATTTTTGAATGATGATCACTATCAACTACTCAGATATCTTTTCGAATGAAGAACAATGATGAGCTCATACCTTTAGCACAGTCATCAAGTAATTTAGATCTATAGCTTTTATATCATTGCAGCAAGTAATTTAGAAGCCTCTCTGTGATTTCATAAGAACAATAGCTGTGGAGATTTTGTGGTTCAATCTCTATTACAGTCATCAAAGAAAAGAGACTTGGCGACGAAACAGTGAAGTATACCTCTATCTCGGTGCAGTAAAGTCTCATTGATTCGTTGTAACTATAATTTGTATTATCACTGTGGTGAAGATCTCAGTGTCAAGGCAGTAGTGAAGATCTCAGTGTCAAGGAAACAATGAAGATCTCGGTATCAAGAATGAAGGATTTCAGTGTCAAGGTAGATCTCAGTATCCAAACAATCATGAAGATCTTGAAGAGGATTATCAAGAGAACGCGTGTCTTGATCTTGGAGTGGCTACTAGGTCAAGGGTCTTGGTCTTGGTATTCATCAATTAGAATCTCTATAAGAATAATATGTGCGGGTTTTCCTCTCAAAGAGAGAGAGGTTTTGACCCTGGCATAGAGCCAACATCTTGTTCTCTTGTCTCTTTTGTTTTGGTAACTATTTGATGAAGCAAAAAAACACACTCTAATAATAAAAACAAAAGATTGTGTTAATAAGAAAAAGTGAAAAAGTACCTCACAAATAGTTATCATCGCGAGAAGAATCTTATCAACCTAATTGCCCTATATTCTTAAAAATGGAATCAGAGCTAAGGCATTGAAGTCAAAGGAAGGGCAACCAAGAGACATTCAATGATCAAGTTTCAAGAAGGGCACTAAAGCAAGTTGAAGGTTATCAAAGAAAAGGATCAAGATCTACATTGAAGAACCAAACCCTAGATCAAAGAAGCAGTCTACAAAGAAAGGTAGCTCGAAGGACCTTAAAAACAAAGATCACATCATCTTGGAGAAAATTGAAACCCTAGAAGCAGTTCTGATCTACACTACAAAAGAAGGTGAGAAGGCATTGTCATCAACTTCAAGGTTATAAAACAAGAAAGGATCATCTCTTTGCCCTAGAATAAGATCTTTCAAAGAAGAAAAAAATCATCCTAATCAAAAGGAGCAACCTTTTCTATTGGAGGAAGGATTTTTCATTTGAAAGAAGATCATCAAAGAGGAAGCTCTAATACATCTTCTTCAACCATCATTAAAGTGATCAAGTAGAAGAGTTCATCTTCACTTGTCAAGTAAGTATCTTTCATTCATTAATTTATTTGGTAAAATGACTTCGTGGTTGCAAGGAGATCTATAAGTTGGATAGGTAATCAAATGTCCTTGCATGGAATAAGGAGGCTTGTCATAGTCCTCATAGATAAGTGAAGTCATTAAACATATCAATGAAAAAGGTCTCCTTTTAATTCATGGGAAGGAACTCTTAAGGTCCTGTCACATGAACAATATTGGAGACATCAAAGAAGTTGGAAAAATAATTATGAACATTACAAGAAAATAAATTTAATATCACTGGAAAGGATAGGAGGAGCTGAGGAAAGGAATTCCATGGTAAGAGAGAGTAAGAAATCATTAAAATAGTCTCTCTCAATATAGGTCTCTTTATGGCTCCTACATCCTGCATTGGTTATGTCTACAATAAGATGCAGTGTGACATCATGTAAACATTAGACATGCAAAATCATGACATCATAATGAGGATAACAAAATTCATGGGATAAGTAAGTTACCTCATTATACTTGTGATTTCTATGCAAGATAGAAGAAGACAAGTTGAAGGGAAAAAGTGTTGAGGACTCAAACATTTGATGGAACTAAAATATTATGTACTTCACAGGAAATATTGTTCTTAGCTTAAGAAGGACAATAACAAGAAGAATATAGAAGAATCCCATTTCAACGAAGAAATGGAGGAAGATGAAAGAAGGAAGAGCAAGGAAGTAGAATCATTAAAAGTAAGAGCTCATGACACCACTGTACGGAAACATGAGCGACCATTGGAACACAATCTATGGTAGTCAATATAACTCTTGGTGACCTCATTGAAAGATCAAATGAAAGAGTCATTCAGGTAAAGTCTCATGATACATCAGTCAAAAGGGAAACATCTGTTGAATAAGAATATGCGAGATCCTCAAGATTCTCTAATGTAATCCTTTTCGAAGGATTCATAGATCTATAGTGGAAGCAAGTGTTTAAGAAATGAAGTAGATCAAGGGGTTGAAGATATTTTCAATCAAGGAAGCTGCTGGAAGAAGCTTAGATGAACTAAATGTAAAATGAGGTATGCATGTTTGTATTTAATATTATAAAGTCATGTCATATGGTTGCCGGTAACATGGATCACTACTTTTATCTTGAGAAGGATGATCAAGGGAAAATGATCTCCTCCTCTACAAGGATGCAGGAAGGCATAAGTCACACTAGATGCAATCAACATAATATGTCCTCATATGAAGTATCAAGTGGTTGATTACAATTAAGGAACTTTGATTGGAAGCTCCTGGGAATGGAATATTTAACAGGAAGAGATCGTGAAATATGCAACCATGATAGAGGTGATCAAAAACCAAAAGACCAAGATGATTTGACTAGGAAATCTCCCAGAAAGATATGAAGACTCTGATGAGAGTCTGCAAAATATGGAGACCCTTGACAATGGATATCTTTGGGAGATATGTCAACATGTATGCAGGATGCTAATACCTATTGGAAGATGTCATGATGAAGAGTCATCTCGTAAGGTACTATTTGATTTAATGTTATGTTTTGATTTCTTGAAAAATATCTGGATGAGTTCATAAAGGGCTATTGGAACAAGAATTGTAAGTGCAAGTAAAACTAGAATTCATGTGGCGGATGGAAATTCCTTAAAGAAACATGATGAGGAAGATGTAGCCATATGACTAAGCTTCGAGATATGTATCAAGCATGCCACTTTCTATGAAGAAATGAATGACATGACAAGACAAGAAGGAAAGTGATGGATGTTTAATGCCTTACAAGGAAGAAGCTTGACTGAATTCCATGACATCAAGAAAGGAAATTGATCAAGCAGCTGAAAGACCCACAAAGACAAAGTTGTTGATGAAAAGAGAGTCTGCAGTTGAGAGGGAGCTCTGACAAGTCCCTAATTAAGAGGGAGCCTAGGCATGTCCCTGATTAAAGGGAGCTTAGGTACATTCCTTTATAGGAATGGGCATATCTTCTCTAGTTGAGAGGGAGACATAGATACAACATTCTTGTCTTCACTTGGGAAGAAAGAATGGAGGATTGGGTATTCATCTGGAATCTGATGCTCTTTGAGGATGTGTAGGGCATCCAAGATAAGAGTAGGGAAGAGGAAATATACTCTTTGAGGGTTGGGAACCTAAGATAAGAATAGTCCTAGAAGGTCATACTTAGTGAACACCCAGGTGGGTATGTGCCTTGAGAGAGAATGATGAAGGTGTCTATAGTCATTGGTCTTGCCAACATTGTGCTCTGATCTAATGAGAGATAGAGTTGTCAATCAAGGCCTTTATATGCAAACAATGTTGGTTACTATGATGCTATACAGATGGGTTACCAATCCAATTCTTCTTATGAGAAATATTCAAATTGAGAACGACCAAGTACCATTATGAATACCTCCCTAGTTAAGAGGGAGCGCTGTAAAATGTAACTAGGTTCAATCTTCATAATGACATGTAATTGTGACTATTGTAAATGATGTAATGAAGAAAATATAATTATTGTTGTAAACCTTGCTTCATGCGTTTCATGAGAAATATACTTTATTTGTCAGTGGCTTGCATTGAAAGCCTTAAGATTTATTATTGAGTTGTTGTAGCAGCTACAACCACCCTCCAAAAATTTGCCTTAGCTTCATTTTGGAGCCTTCCTACCAACCATCCTTAGAAGCATGTCTTGCACTGTCAAGTACATAGGCTTCAAATGAGTTTCAAAGGCTTTCCACCCTGTGCATGTCAACTTGGTTGTTTCCCATCACACACTACCTTTCCAAACTTGGGTTATTTTCTGGCTCATAGGTTCACTCAAAAAATTGTGCAATTATGGAGGGGAACCAACCTTCCCTCCAGAAATTGTACAATCCCACTGGGCTTCCTGCTAAGTTCCAGAATTGTACAATCCAACCAGGAAGCCCTCCCTCAGAAAAATATGCAATCTAGTCAGTCACTGAGCTTCAGCCTAGAAATTTCACACTTCTGGGAGGCAGTGACCTGCTGACCCCAAAAATTGTACAATGCTTGACGGACATCCAAGAAGTTGCACAAATCCCTCTCCCAGACTTGTAAACTGCTACATGTTCCTAAATTAGGTTGATATGTTCCCTCTGGGACTAAGCAATCCTAATTTGCATGTGTGGGCTTCTTTTCCAGAAATAGCAAAAATCAACATGCAAAAAGCATCCTAAATTTTAGGGATCTGTTTTTAGCAGCTGGAGGTTACATGCAAATATCATTTTAGAAACTTCCCTTCAAGTGTCGCTTTTTCCCATATTTGTGGCATGCATGTCATAAGCCTCAAAATTATTTATTCGACTCTACAGAGATCATTCCTCACATCGAACTTGGAGCTCTGACATCCCATAGCACATCTAGGAGTCTTCGGCATACTCAGCTCAAATATTTCAGGGTAAGTTTGATTTTCATGTCATTTTCTACTTGTCGCTTTTCATATTTTTCTTTGTACAAATGTTGTTTTCTTGGTTTTTTTGAATGCCTACTGTCGTTTTAATGTATATTAGCTTGTAGAAGTACCATTTTGGTTTTTATTTGCATCTCACTATTGTACCATGCATGACACTATTTTGCACTGGTAGTCATCGTTGCGACGACTCATTTCATACACATGCATGTGTTCCCATTTTTAGAATCTTGCATTCATTGTTTGCATGCATGCTCATTCACTCTTGCTTACCCTCAGTCTAGCCATGCATTCAAACCTCTTCATGTTTTTAGTCGCCCGTCGATGGGTCTGGGATGCCTCGGCCCAGACCTTGCCTTGCCCAAACAAAAATGTGCATTTTGGGAAGTGAAGGCTTTTCCCTCCCTCTAGAAATTGCACAAACCTAGAAAACATTGACCTCCAGGCTTGTATTGAAAAATTATGGGAGGTAGTGCCCTGCTAACCTAGAAAATTGCGCAATGCAGTTTCTGGGCTTGCATGCCCTTGTCGACTTTAAACCTTCAACAGGCAAGATGGACTGTGCATTGCTTAATTATAGTAGTCAGTCAGCCTCCTGACAATGTGGATTGTGCCTTGCACAATTTTGGCAGTCAGTCTCCCATCCTCCTGGTGAAAATTGTGCAATCTTTACTGCCAGTCACCCATGTCAGTCCTCAGATTTGTTTTGGTTTTCAACTAAGATATTTCTTTCCATGAGTGTCGCTATGTATCCAATTATAATAGGTGTTCGTCTGTCTCTCAGGAGTATGAGTACAATGGCCTCCAAGAGAGCAGGTTCAATGGACACTGTTGGAAGTGAAACTGGAGATGTTGTTGAACAAGTGTCTATGGGCCTACCCGTTTACGAAGACACCAAGCTGGTCATAGGCAACGACATAAATATGAAATGGTAGGACATCAACGATACATTCTTAGACACATTTTAGGAAGATCTAGAAGACTGTAGGGTCTATGTCGGCATCCACAAATCTAGCTTGTACCGGATTGCATGCAGGTATCCCACATTTCCATGCGCGGACATGATACATTGGATTGTCTCGCACACTAATCCTGAGACGATGATGTTGATCAGTATCAGTGAGACAAAGCTTGCTACCTTCAGGGTGAAGGACTGCCAGGAGATGTATCACTTGCCACAGCCGTGTACAATTTTGTAGAATTTTTCTACAAATCAATCAGCTCTGATACCATGTAGAATTTCCCACCTATGGATCAAATTGGTAATGCGATGTACTAAATCAAAACACTTGATCTAATTCGAAAAACAATTTAGTAGAAGCTTAATCAACCATGAGCAACATCAATAAGAACACATATAACTGATAAGAAGGAATCAATCACACATAACACAGAATAATTTACCCGGGGAAAGCACCTGCCTAAAACCCCATCTTTGTATCATCATACAAGTGGAAATATAGTTTGGATTACACAAAGCCTTAGCTCGGAAGCTATCCATCTCTCAGTACAATCCCTCTACTACTCATAGACAGTCAAAGGCTTCTCACAAACCTTATCGTCTGCCCTCCAAGCCTCCTATTTCCTTGTGCAGTTTCCTTGGGGTCTAGTGTTGCCACCTATGTGAATTGGTCTCTTCACACACTCACTAACCTTTGGTCTAACTACACAAACTTGAAGGAGATAAATCCTCATCATGGATGAGCTTCCTTTATAGGAAAAATATTCATCCAACTAATAGTACATTGTCCCTTCTCTAATCTCAATTGGGTCTCTGATAGAACTGACATGCATCAATTATCCATGAGTGAATACACAGTTATCTGAAAATAATAGCTGTCACATGCATGCAAGCATCAACAAACTATATCTCAATAATTTAACAACTTGTTAAATTAATCTAACTAAACTTGACTAAGTTAAACTAAGTCAACTGATCCTCTCAATATAGAATTCATCCTTAATTCCTCAATCAATGGAGCAAATCAAGGACATATTTCCCAATTAGTGGAGAAATAATTGCATGTTCTCACAAACACTTCAAGTTTGCTTTTCCTTAACTAATTAACTCATGGAGAATTAATTAATTAGTATTCCAAACTATTGGTAAGACCAAATTCGAATTTACTTCCTATAGATAGACTAGGTACTGCTATAAATAGGAAGGGACCCAGAAATGCTATTTTTAGAAGATGTTATTTTTAACAATTTCACCTCTCACCTAAGGTGGCCAAAATGATCATTGGCCAAACTGCTATTTTTAGAAGTGTTATTTTTAACAGTTCTATTTTTAGCACTTTCTAAATTTAGCATTTCTCGTTGCACACTTTTCAACAAGCCGGTGATCGCAATGGAGAAACCCTTCAACATAAGCAGCAACACAAACTCCAGAGATATCTTGAAGAGTTGGGTGAAAGAGCCAGCCAAGTTCAGAACAACACCCAATATGGTTTACAAGAAAAGGATACTACGGAAGGCATATCAGTGCTTGGTCATCTTTTCATGCTGCTTATATGGCCAAGAGAGCACAAAGACCTTCCCATAGAGCTGGGTGATTATGATGGACCAACTAGCCAACGAAAGAAGGCCATGCAACTAGTCCGACATGTTGGCTCTCAGGTTTAAGGAACAGGTGATAGAAGCCCGAGATTTTCCCAAAGGTCAACAAGCAGAGATATACATGTCCGCTTATATTCTGGATGTGATCTGTGCCTGTTAACAGTTCCTAGGTTTGAAGTGGGCATGGACACCTTCGGAAACCTCTGCGCACACTTATTGTAGATTGTTCTCCGAATGCATTTCCACGGTGTCATCACACAGTTGTTACACCACTTTGTCACCTTGGTGTACAAAATGATATTTGAGTAGGATCCACCTTGCATTTCATAGGCAGCGATGGAGGCATTGATCGACATAGCAGATTGGTGTGCCTCACCATTTAACACCTCGATACGGATGTACAGCATAGAGAAGTCCCCGCGTGTTTTACCGAAGTTTCCCATGGACAAGCTCGTCATGCAAGAAGTGTTGTATCACATCTCACTAGGGTTTTCAACTAGATGCACAGGAAGAAGAAGGCACCTTGGCCTGCTCTTACTTTGAGGATTGGGTTATACAAAATACAGAATCTCAAGGATGCTGATGCCGAGATGGAGGAATTCAAAAGATTCACTTTTGGAACCAGAAGTTTCAACCCGTATGACCCACATTTCTTTGTAAAAGACCATTGTGCGAGAGTGAAATTTCCGTGGATCCACTAGGCGTGTCATTGGCCCGAGGAAGACCCATGGAGATATTGTCACAAATTCTCCAGGCTTAATGAACTAGTCAGCATAGCTGTGGAATGGTTTGCAAAGCGACGCAAAGTAGAATCTCCGAGGGCACCATCATCAGCAGTAGCAGAGGGTAACAGACCTGCGCATAATAAAGGCAAGAGAAAGGTTGATGATAGCGCGACAAGTGGAACGTGAAAAGGCAAAGAGATAAACACATAATGGAGGAAATAGAGAAGGAGTTGCAAGAGATGAAGCAAAAACTCCAGGAAGAACAGGAGATGCGTAGAACAGAGAAGGAAGTGCAATAGGGAGGACACAACAGGAGGCACAGCATGCACAGATTGCAGAAATTGTGCCCATATAGGTTCTAGACTCATTCGAGCAGCTCGCACAAAGTATACAGGATGAACAGTCATAGGAGAGGGACTTAGCTCAAGAGATTAAACAAATGCTAGAGAAAATGGATACAAACATGGTGCATCCAGAATTAGATCAGGATACAAACCTCATGCCTCATAACCAAGAGGTCACCCCACTAGCTTCATTAGATTCGGAAGAAAAGTTAGTCCCAAGTGATCAAGGAGACACAAATATCCCTGAAGACAATCCAAAATTGGAGATGCACAACATATCTTTCGATGAGTCGCAACACAGAGTTGTGCAATTCCGCAGAGTGTCTACTCCGGATGTCCACACATTTCTCGTACAATTTGCAGAATGAGTGATCATATATGATGTGTGCAAGCATCCAAGAGCATTGGCTGATGCTACCAGAGCATATGTTGAGGCCACCAGCTCGAGTGTTCGATTCTTGATAGCAGAGAAATAGCGCATGGCCAAGGATTTACGAGCAAACAAGCAGGGAGGAGAGCAGGTTACATCATACGCTGGAGAAATTTGAAGAGAGCGATACTAGATGAAGTATTGTCCCTCGAAATAGTCATGCGGATTTTGTATTCTAGATTCGGCACCATGCATAAGGAAGTTTTCCATCTCAATGGTTCACATCTACTTTATCCTAGGAGAGCACACATCTTGTCAAATTTGCACATTACCATTGGCCGCATGCAAACATGGATAATGAGATACAAAGGATCCCCATTGCATTTTCTAAAGATGATGAAGCCGAGGGTGGTAGACATGAAGGCACACATCGAGAGTCAGATCCAAAACTATGAGGAACTCCCGCAACTCATCACCAGCTTGCAGGCTTCGCATGCACGGGTATTCAGAAGCATGAATGTCATTATGCACCCACACACGATCCCATCTATTGGCACAATCACCAAGATGAATTCAAAGAACCAAGTCTGAAAAGAGTTGGACATGTACTTTAACGAGTTGATGCATGTAGCCACCAACACAAACTTAGAGATGAGTGCACACACTATGCATCAATATGTTTTTTGTCTGACTGCACTCAAGACTATGATGCGCATGTTAGTAGACGATTTGGACAGAGGTGCCAGATCAGTGTACTCAGATGCAATGAAGGTGAGGGTTCACTTTCAGCAGGATGTCACCATTGAGCACGTGAACACCATCATGGACTACCAAGCTTGGCATCAATTTGCCACCATCGATCATCGCGAAGATGTCGAAGAGTTGGTCTTCCCACAGTTTTCGGAGTCTTAGTGATAGCTTGCATGGCTTGCTTAAGCCTATTTTTTCTCACATGGGTACATGTGCAGATTGTAATGTAACATCTTGTAAAAGTGAAAGACCAAGTGTCGATGGTCGAATGCAATAGTCATGTAGTAGTTGAAGAGTCATGAGAGTAGGTGAAGAGTCACAAAGGGGAATTTCAAGGGTCACCCACCCTTTTCTCTTTATAGAACCTCATAACTCATTGTACATGCCTATGGGGAGCCAAGCTTCCTATAGGTGTATAGTAGAGAAAGCTTGGACTGTATTGTAATGAGCCTTGGCTTCTCCATAGTGTAGAGCTAGTATATCTCTTTGGAGGAGCAGGCGACAATGACTATAACATTCCGCTGTTGGAACTAGTGGTTGGTCATGGTTGCATGTATGATTGGAACTTTCGCTTTCTTAATATAATAGAGCCAACACATTTCATGCATATGTTGTTATTGTATTTCAGTTGTCTTGGTTACACTAACGATATATGTATCTGTTTTCTTATGCAAATATGTGTGGACTTTTCTATATATGTATGTATGACTCTTATTGAGATGTGTTGCTGGTTTAACTATCACTATGGATCGTTTGTTTCCCTGCCTTCTAGTTGGTGATGTAACTTTTCTCATGTGTTCCCTTCCAATCCATGTGTTTCCATAGGTTTCCAAGGGGCGCACTTATTCCACCTTCCATGTGTTAGAACCCTTCATGCACCTTCCTTGGCTTGTCGCGCTAGTCACACCCTTGCTACCAACAAGGAAATCCTTCTTTCCTTTGCGCGTAACCATGGTCAAGGCGATACCGTATGACCCACTTCTAGGACTCCTACACCAAACGGCCCGAGGTTTAGTTGGGACTCCTTACTGAGGAGATCCCCTGACATGTTGGCGGGTCCAACACCATCAACATTTTTGGCACTATAATGAGGGCTAGATGACAAGTTGTGCCCTTATGTCCTGTTTTGAATCTTCGCATATTTTTCATGGATACTGTTAGACTCATCCCTCCATGATGTTTCTCTTATGCCAAACATATCAACATCATGAGGGAGTTTTTTGATCTCTTGTCTGAATTCACATATAGTGGTGAAGGCGAAGTGGCTTGGCCTGAATACTTACAAGACTTCTATGCATTTATTGATAATGCAGATGACTTCTCTGATGAAGAGGCCAATTTCTTGCTTTCACACACACTTCATGAATCCCCACAACGATGGTGCAACAACCTGCCACCCGACAACGTGCACTCACTTGACTAGTTCTATGATCTCATTGAATCTACTTTCCATAATTTTGATTCAAAACCTCTTGACAAAAAATTGTTAAAACAACCTGAGACTCTGCAAGAATCGCCTAAGGATTTTTGCAAGTGATTCCGCGAATTGTAGTTTCAAGCTCCGAAAATCCATATGAAGTTTCAATATCTTTGGGATAGATTCAAATATTGTCTCAATAAATCATTCAATCCCAAGATGAAGTTGAAGTTCAAAACCCGCTCAACATATTTCGGTGATGGATCTTTGCAATCATAGGGATTCACAGGCGTTGTCACAAGTGACTGTCCGCTGCCCCCTCATTGAAATATCACTTCACGTGATCAGGCCCATGCACTGTTAGCTTAGGAGTTAGAGTAGAGTTTTCTTCTTGTCTTGTTTTCTTGCATGCATGTTTGTTTCTTGCTTTGTGTGTTTGTTCACTTGCTTGTTTGTTTGCTTACTCACTTTTCTTTCACATTTTTCTTATGTTCTTTGCTCTTTAGTTTTTTGTTTGCTTGTTTAAGTTTGTAGGTTAGTTTTGCGTGAAACTGTGTATGCCTCTTGAAACAAGCAAGGGTAAAGTACAAGAGGACTTGTGTAGTTATCAATACTTGGTTATCTATTTTCCTCTCTCTGTATGTAGAACTTGTTATATTCAGTCCATGATGCGATAATGGAAAATGTGTTTTGTTTGAAGGGAACCTTGATGAAAACGCAACGCTTGCACACTAACTAGTATCACCTACTCTAGTCGGTTGTATTAGGTTAACCCGTGTCAGCTCAGTCGAGTAGAGTAAGGTGAGGGGGGAAATCTTAACAAGTATGTCAGAGGTATATATAAAATACTTCTTTGAAGGAACAACCTCTTTTGCTCTCAATAAGTCGGGATCCCTCTTCTGCCTCTAAATGAAAAAGTGCTATGAAAAGTCTTAAAAAATGAAAAAGTGAAAATTTTTGAAAAATGAAAATGAATAAGGTGAAAAAATAGAAAGGCTTCCTATGCAGAGAGGTGACACAAGAAACTCTACCGGGATACTGACCAGGCTCACTGGCAGCAGAACAATGCTTGTGTTCCTCCGTGATTTCGTCAAGGTACTGTCCAGGCCTACTGGTAGCGGAGCAACACCAGAGATGAAACTCAAACTCTGACTATCATATTGGTTGTGCAAAAATATACCCCTCATCCCTATTCGAAGCAGTTATGTTGACTTGGCTTGGAATGTGTGATGAGACCTAGAGCATGGAAGGTGCTACATCTTTCAATCAAGCTAGTGTAGGAATCAAGATGATCAGAGAACTGAATAATACTTCCAGAGGTGTTAGACTTGCTTTTCAGGAAACAAAGTTCTGTTCAGAGAGCAGGTGTTCTACAAGTGTGTCGTCAAGTGTTGTAGCGGATACAACCACCCTCCAAAATTTTGCTTTAGCTTCATTTTAGAGCCTCCCTACTAACCATCCTTAGCAACATGTCTTAGACTATCAAGTATATAGACTTCATTTGAGTTTCAAAGGCTTGCCAGCCTATGCATGTCAACTTGCTTGTTTCCCATCATAGGATGCCTTTGCAGACTTAGGTTATTTTCTGGCTAAGAGGTTCACTCATAAAATTGCGCAATTCTGGAGGGGAACCAACTTTCCCTCCAAAAATTGTGTAATCCTACTGGGCTGCCTCCTGAGCTCAGGAATTGTGCAATCTAGCCAGGCAACCCTCCCTTAGAAAATTGCACAATCCAATCATTCATTTGGCTTCAACCCAGAAATTGCGCAATTCTGGGAGGTAGTGACCTACTGACCCCATAAATTGCGTAATGCCTGAGGGACAACCAAACTTGCTCAGCCTAGAAATTGCACAAATCCCTTTCCCAGACTTGGAGACTACTGCATCTGCCTTCAGGTTGATCAGTTCCCTTTGGGACTGAGCAATCCTGATTTGCATGCATGGGCTGCTTCTCCCGATATAGCAAAAAGCAACATGAAAAAAGCATCCCTAAATTTTAGGGATATATTTTTAGTAGTTGGAGGTTACATGCAAAGATCGTTTTAGAAACTTCCCTCCAAGTGTTACTTTTTCCCAGATTTGTGACGTGGGCATCATAAGACTCAAAATTATTTATTTGACGCTATAGAGCTCATTCCTCACACCGATCTTCTAGCTCTGACATCCCACAACACATCTAGGAGTCTTCGACACATTCGACTCAGCTATTTCCAGGTAAGTTTTCTTTTCATGTCATTTGCTACTTTTCAGTCACGTTTTGTATTTCAATTTGTACGAATGTTATTTGCTTAGTTTTTTTGAACGCCTATTTTCATTTTAATGTACATTAGCTTGTAGAAGAACAATTTTAGTTTTTATTTGCATCTCACTGTTGTCACATGCATGACATTGTTTTGCACTGATAGTCACCATTGCGGCGACTCGTTTCATACACATGCATGCGTTACCGTTTTCAGAATCTTGCATTCACTGTTTTCATGCATGATCATTCACTCTTGATTACACTCAATATTTCCATGCATTCAAACCTTTTCATGTTTTCAGTCGCTCGTTGGCGGGTTTGGGTTGCCTTAGCCCAGACCTTGCCTTGCCTAGACAAAAATGCGCATTTTGGGAAGTGAAGGCTCTGACTTCCCTCTAGAAATTGCGCAAACCTAGCCAACACTAACCTCTAGGCTTGCATTGCACAATTCTAGGAGGCAGTGCCCTGCTGACCTTAAAAATTTTGCAATGCAATTTCTGGGCTTGCATGCCCTTCCAATTGAAATTGCACATTGCATAGTTTAAACTCTCAGCAGGCAGACTCGACTACGCATTACATAAGTCTAGTAATCAGTCAGTCTCCTGACATCTTGGATTGTGCCTTGCATAGTTTTGGCAGTTAGTATCCGAGCCTCCCAGTGAAAATTGCACAATCTTTACTACCAGTCACCCAAGTATTTTGCATGTCAGTCCTCAAATTTGTTTTGGTTTTCAACTAAGATATTTCTTGTCATGAGTGCCACTATGTCTCCAAGTATAGTAGGTGTTCGTCCATCTCTCAGCATTATAGGTACAATGGCCTCCAAGAGGGTAGGGTCAAAGGACAGCGTTGGAAGTGAAACTGGAGATGTAGTTGAATAATTGTCTATGGGCTTGCCTGTTTATGAAGAAACCAAGCTGGTCATAGACAAAGAGATCAATATGAAATGGCAAGACATCAACGATACATTCTCAGGCACATTTGAGGAAGATCTGGAAGACCGCAGGGTCTATGTCAACATCCACAAATCTGGCTTGTACCAGATTGCATGTAGGTATCCCACATTTCCATGCACGAACATGATACATTAGATTGTCTCATACACTAATCCTGAGACAATGATGTTGGGTAGTGTCAGCGGGTCAAAGCTTACTACCTTCAGGGAAAAGGACTATTAGGAGATATATCACTTACCATAGCTGGTGATCTCAATGGAGAAACCCTTGAACATACGTAGTAACGCAAACTCCAGAGATATCATGAAGAGTTAGGTGAAAGAGCCAGCCAAGTTCAGAAAAACACCCAGTATGGTTTACAAGATGAAGATACTATGGAAGGCATATCAGTACTTGGTCATCTTTGCATACCGCCTATACGACCTAGAGACAACAAAGACCTTCTCGAAAAGTTGGGTGATTGCGTTGGATGAACTGGCTAGCAAAGGAAGGCCATGCAACTGGCCTGACATGTTTGCTCTCAGGTTGAAGGAACATGTGATAAAGCCTGATATCCACTCAAAGGTCAACAAGAAAAGATATACATGTCTGCTTATATCTTGGATGTGATTTGTGCCTGTCAGCAGTTCCGAGGTTTGAAGTGGGAATGGACACCTTTTGAAACCTCTATGCACACTTATTATAGATTGTTCTCCGAATGCAATTTCCACAGAGTTATCACACAATTGTCAGACCACTTTGTCACTCCGGTGTACAAAGTTATATTTGAGCAGGATCCACCTTGCGTGTCACAGGTAGCAATGGAGGCATTAATCAACATAACAAATTGGTATGCCTCACCCCTTGGCACCTTCATACAGATGTACAATGCGGAGAAGCCCCTGCATGTTTTACAGAATTTTTCCATGGACAACCTCGTCATGCAATAAGTGTCGTATCACATCTTGATAGGGTAGTAACTAGAATGCACAGGAAGAAGAAGGCACCTTGGCCTGCTCTTCCTTTATGGATCGGGTTATACGAGATACAAAATCTCAAGCACGCTGATGCCGAGATGGAGGAATTCAAAAGATTCACTCTCGGAACCATAAGTTTCAACCTGTATGACCCACATTTCTTTGTAAAATACCACTATGTGAGAGTGAAATTTCCGTGGATCCATGGGGCGTGTCATTGGCCTGAGGAAGTGTTGGGTAGTGGAGCCCCCCATTGTGAGTTTTTGGGGCTTAAAGCCTGCATTTTTGGTCCATGAAATGTAAAGACCCCGCAAAATGTGGGTGCGGAGCGGAAGAGTCTAGGGTAGTCCACCCTAAAATATTGTAAATTTAATATAGAGTGTGTCGGCCTACCCATGGTCTGCGAACCATGGGATTGTATAATTAGAGTGAGGCTCTAAGGGTAGAAGGTAGTCTCAAGTTTGATGAAGTTCTTAGTTGATGAAATAGCTCTAAGTTTGTAAGTCTTAGTCTGGGGTTAAAGTAAAGGGTAGAGGCTCTGCAACTGAGTGCATAGAGGCTTAGTAAAGTCCGCAGCTAAATGCGCGGACCCCTGCAGCTGTGTGCGCAGGAAGGAGTCAAGTCTGTATTGGATCAAGCTTTGAAAAGATTAATAATAAAGATTATTTGATGGTTATATTGAGCATCTGGTTCATAAATCTGCTATTGAATGTTATGTGTTGATGTACTTGTTTCTTTATCTGTGCGCACTTATATGTATGTTTATGATTTCGGATCTCCTTAATACTCAATCAACGAACCCTAATTAATAAGGAATAAGATAATTAACCTAGATCAGACTGCGAATATAGCTACACGGTTCCACAGAACGCCAGAAACTGTTAGGTATGCATAATCTAGTGAGCGCGAAGGTTGGATTGGACCTCGATCTTCCACATCTAGACATCCCAAGGGTGCGGAAACCTGGTTCCAACACCCTCCCATACTAACTCGGGTGAGACCTCATTTCGCGCTCCACGGACTGTTGCCGAAAGGGCCGATAGTACCAGGATTTGCTTGGCTAAACTCATTGCTAAACCTGGTTCAGGCCCCTAGTAGCTAACAATGGTTGTGTTGTCGGGACTAGGATTTGCCTAAGGGATGTATGATGTCAGAACACTGGAATCAAACGAAGGAGGAAATTGAAGGGTGGTTGGATCAGAAGATCCACGAGTTCGTGACGCAGGAAAATAGAACTCTGCAACTATCTGAGAAAAGGTGGCTGGAACATTATGTGTATACGGAAATCCATGAGATTTTCTTTACATCTTTTCCATCTGAATTGTATGATTGGATCGCGAGATTAGCCGACAGTCAGGGAAGATACAAGCTCGATCAACCAATAGCGTGGACCCTTGAGTTGGTGCACAGGCGAGAAGCATCAGAAGACAAGATCGTGCGAGATGTGGACCAGTGGCTCGACAAGATAATAGGGGGATTCATCACTGAGTTCACGATAGATACAACCATGAGCTACCATGAAGTTGAAAAATATTTTCTCAAGGGATCGCGGGGCAGGTATGTCAAATCTTTAAATACTTGGATTAAGATGTTGTTATGTGAAAAGAGGGTTATGCGAATACATTAATGTTTGGAACGAAGCGGAGCGGGAAGATCTACCAGGGTAGCAAGGGATTGGAAAATAATACCCTGATTTCACGGTCACGAGAAAGTGAGGAGGAGCTCGCTTAATTCTCCCTGAGAAGTGCGGACAGGTTAATAAAGCAGTGCATTCTGCAGTTACCACGTCCACCCTCGACACCACCCACTTCACCTCCCTCATCGCCATCCTGTAGGTTTTAACCACATACAAAAATTACCTGCATACGAATTCTAAAACATAGAAAATAAACAATGCGAGAGCATAACACATAAAACACATATACACAAAGATTTTCCCCTGGATCCCAAAACCAGGGTTACCAGCTTGATTTTTCATTATGTTCCTTTCAATGTTACAATACATATTTATAGATTCCGAAGCATCCAATACCATGGACTGAAAACCATCGCATCCAAAACCATGGACTGAAAACCATCGCATCCAAAACCATGGACCGAAAACCATCGTGTCCAAAACCATGTGCGAAAATCATGCACAAAACCATAGGTAGGTCTGCCCAACCTAACATAGAGCCCAAAACCAAAATTTTCTGGGGCGCTGCCTCGGACCCCATAGAGTGGGGTTACCTGCACCCCTCAAACCCCCTGTGACTCCCCCCACTACATGATCGGTGCAATGAAGGGGGGGCTCCGGCCCCCTTCTAACCCCTCGATTAACTACATGGGCTAGTCGTGGAAATAAAATAACACAACCCAACATTCTCCCACTTGTTTTTTTCTTTCCATAGGGGGCCATTGTTTCTCTACACCAAGAGAACTTCTTAGAGCTCACAGATTTTGTCAATGCATTTGTAGTATTCGTCAAAGTGGCCACCTTTACCAGAAACACCTTTTTGTCTTCTACCATATCCCTCACAAAGTGATACTGTACATCAATGTGCTTTGTCTTTGAATGATATGCAGGGTTCTTTGCCAAGAAATTGCACTTTGGTTGTCACAGTATATCCTTATAGCTCCCTGTAATAACCCCAGATTTGAACACAATCTCTACAACCAAACTGATTCCTTGCTTGCATGAGTGGTTGCAATGTATTCTGCCTCTGTAGTTGATAGTGCCACTACAGATTGTTTCTTACTCATCCAATTAACTACACCTCCAAATAGGTTAAGCACATACCCACTTGTAGATCTTCTCTGATCCAGATCTCTAGCCTAGTTTGCATCAACAAAGCCATGAATATCCAACACTCTGTCCAATCCTGGTCTTCCTTGGTAGCACAAACCATAATCACTAGTGCCACACAAATACCTGAAAACTTGCTTCACTACTATCGAGTGCTCCTTCCCTGGTTTTGACATAAACCTGATCAATACTCCCACTGCATGTGCAATGTCTGGTCTAGCATAGACCATTGCATACATCAGGCTACCGATTGCACTTGCATATTGAACACGAGACATGTACTCTTCCTCTTCTTATGTCTTGGGACACTGCTCAACAGATAACTTTACACCTACAGGAATAGGAACCTCCACCGGTTTGCTATCCTGCATATTAAACCTCTGCAATATTGTCTCAACATACTTCCTCTGGTTTAACCAGAGCTTCCTCTTTGCCTGATCTCTTTTAATTTCCATGCCCAAAATATAGTTTGCAGCACCAAGATATTTCATCTCGAATTTGAAGGACAAACGGCTCTTTAAATCCTGGATAATTTCTTTGTCATTTCCAACTAGCAACATATCATCCACATACAAGACCAGATAAATAACACGGTCACCAATTAATTTAAAATACAAATAGTGATCTAATTTGCTTATGGTGAAGCCATGTCCCCGTATAAATGTATCAAATTTCTAATACCACCTCCTTGGTGACTCTTTTAACCCATACAGAGACTTCTTTAACTTGCATACCAGTTCTTTCTTACCCTTCACCACAAAGCCTTCAGGTTGCTTCATGTAGATCTCCTCTTCCAAATCCCCGTGAAGAAATTCTATCTTCACATCTATCGGTTCTACCTCAAAATCAAAAGTAGCAACAACAAATAAAAGTAATCTAATAGAAGCTACCTTGGCAACAAGAGAAAAAATATCACCAAAATCAATTCTTGGCACTTGGGAATAACCTTTTTCTACCAACCGAGCTTTGTATTTCTCCACCTTTCCTTCTGCATTTGTCTTCTTCTTGAACACCCATTTGCTGCCAATGGGTTTCCTTCCAGCGGGCAACTCCACTAGATCCCAAGCCTCATTTTTGTGCAAAGATGCCATTTCATCAACCATGGCCTCTTTCCAGAGTTTTCCATCCTCTGAATCCACTGCTTCCTTCACAGTTCTGGATCATCATCAGTAACAGACAAAGCAAAATTTGAACAGAAAGCAGATGGACTATACCTTTCTGGCTGCCTTCTTTTTCGAGCTGATCTTCTCACAGTCGGAGTTTGTGGCTCTTCATCTTCTGATTCCTCGTCTGCTACAGAGTCTGATTCTTCCTCCTTTAGTTCAAACTCTATCTTCACAGGTTCCTTTGGTTGGACTTCATGTTTAATAACATCTTTCACCTCTCTGAACACAACATCTCGACTGTACACAACCTTCCTTGTTACTGGGTTCCAAAGCTTATAACCCTTTAAACCATCCTTATACCCAATAAAGATGCACTTTTCAGATTTACTATCCAACTTGGTTCGTTTCTCCTTTGGACATGTACATATGCATCACATCCAAATACCCTCAGATGGAAAAGAGAGGGTTTCTTACCAGTCCATACTTCTTGTGGAGTCTTATCCTCCAACGCTGATGAAGGTGACTTGTTGACTAAGTAACATGCAGTATCCACCGCCTCTGCCCAGAATTCCTGTCCTAACCGAGCACCACTGAGCATGCTTCTTGCCCTTTCCATCAACGTTTTGTTCATTCTTTCTGCGACTCCATTTTGCTGAGGTGTATATGGAGTAGTCTTCTGTCGTGCTATACCACACTTCTTACAAATTCTTCAAATTCCTTGCTGCAGAATTCTCCACATTATCTGTCCTCAACACCTTTATCTTTTTCTCTGTCTGATTTTCCACCAGAGCCTTAAATTCTTTAAACTTGTCAAGGACTTCAGATTTCTTCTTAAGGAAATATATCCATGTATTCCTTGAGAAGTCATCTATAAATGATACATAGTACACAGACTTACCCAGTGATGGAACTTTCACAGGTCCAAACACATCACTGTGCACAAGCTCTAATATTTGTTTCGTCCTCTTACCACCAGAGGGGAAACTCACCCGATTCTGCTTCCCATATACACAATTTTCACAGAAATCAAAATCCAGAGAGCTATTACTCATACCTTCTACCATACCTTTACCATGAAGTATTCGAAGGCCCTTCTCTCCAATATGTCCAAGCCTTTGATGCCACAACATGGTCTTCTCTCCAGAGACCACTAAATTTTCTGCTCCATTTTCAGGAACCATAGAACTATTGCACCCGTCAACAACAGTGCTACCTTGCAGCTTGTATAGAGTTCCAATCCAAACTCCCCGCATCAATACCAGTGCTCCTCGAACCATCTTGCAGGTATCCTTCTCGAACACTGTCTTTACACCTGCATCATCCAACTTTCTTACATAAATCAAATTTTTGGCCAACGCAGGAATATGCAGAACACCCGGAAGGGTTCTAACCCTTCCACCTTGCAACTTCAACTTTACTTTCCGCGACCAATGATTCTAGCCTTCCTATCATCTCCTAAGAAGACATCACCACCATCATATTTCTCATACTCGCAAAATCACTCTCTATGGGGAGTGAAGTGAAAGGATGAACCTGAGTCAATCAACCATGCCTCATGATCTACATGTGTACTTGAAGAAGCCAAGTACACATCCCCACCTTCATCTGAGGTGGTTTTTGCCTCTGCAGAAGGATCATCATCAAATCCCTTTACTTTATCAGGAGATTTATATTTACAGTCCGTTTTGTAGTGCCCTTCCTTTCCGCATTTCCAACACACCACCTTTACAGGTTTTCCTAGAGATTTAGATCTCCCACTCGATGACTTATTTTTGTTTCTATTCTGGGACCATACTCATACAAAGAAGGCATCACCATTCTGGATCTCCATTTTTTTCTGTCTCATCTCCTCTGTCAGCAAGGATGAGACTATTTCATCAAATTGCAAGGCAGTTGTATTGCTACCTATTGCAATAACCAGACTATCCCACGAATTTGGTAGAGAACACAACAAACTGATGCATTTATCTTCATATGAAATTTTAATATCAACAGATAATAACTGACTTACTACATAATTAAATGCATTCAGATGCTCTGTCACCGAGTCTCCATCTTTCATCCTTAGGTTATACAAATTTTTCCGCAAGAAAAATTTATTCACCAGATACTTAGATTGGTACAAAGTCCCTAACTTGTTCCACAAACCCTTAGCTGTAGCTTCCCCTGATATATTCAGCAATACTGAATCTGAGACACATAATCGTATTGTGCTCTTTGCCTTCCTATCTAACTTCTTCCATTCTTCATCGGACACTCCTGTTGGTTTAGTACCTAGATCTACTGTGATCCACTGATCTTTATCCACCAACAGATCCTCCATCTTGAGTTTCCACAACTGAAAACTCTAACCATTAAATTTATTGATCTCTATCTTTCCACTGCTCGCCATCTTCTTTCACCACCAAAATCGATGTCACAGATCTCCCACTGAACAGGGTCCACCACAGGACTGAGTGAAACCCCTCAGCAACAAAGGCGTCCCCTTGAAGCCAAAACAACTCTGATACCAAATGTAGGTTTTAACTGCGTACAAAAATTACCTGCATATGAATTCTAAAACACAGAAAATAAACGATGTGAGAGCATAAAACATAAAACACATATACATAGACATTTTCCCCTGGATCCAAAAACCGGGACTACTAGCTTGATTTTTCATTATGTTCCTTTCAATGTTACAATACATATTTATACATGTCGAAGCATCCAATACCATGGACTGAAAACCATCACATCCAAAACCATGGATCGAAAACCATCGCTTCCAAAACCATGTGAAAAAATCATGCACAAAACCATAGGTAGGTCTGCCCAACCTAACATAGGGTCCAAAACCAAAATTTTCTAGGGTGCCGCCTCGAACCCCATAGAGTGGGGTTACCTGCACCCCTCAAACCCCCTGTCACTACCCTCGCTACACAATCGGTGCAATGAAGGGGGGACTTCGCCCCCCTTCTAACCCCTCGGTTAACTACGTGGGCCAGTCATGGAAAGAATATAACACAACCCAACACATCCCCTCCCACTCCACCTTCATCAATCCCACCGTTCAGTATGGCAAATGTGATCAAGCTACCCGTATTCAGAGGAGTAGGAAATGAAGACCCAAACCAGTTCTAGTTCGTGGTAAGGTTAGTATGGGAAGCGTAAGGGGTTACGAATGATAACAATAAGAAGGCTACATTAGTGAGCGCGCTATAGGATGTCACGTTGACTTGGTTTATCAAGCACTCTAATGATCACCCCAAAGCAGGAATAACAGAGATCCAGAATGTGTTGAACAGAGAATTTAGTCGTCTGAAATCTGGGACGCAGTCAATCATTGGATTCAAAGAGATCACGATGCTCTCGGGCGAGACCCCCTGGGATCTAGATCAACGGTTGAAAAGTATGATTCGTGAGGCTAATATGATGCTTACAGACGTGAAGCACCGTGCATGGTTTTTGGCCTCTCTGGTACCGCACCCGAGGACAACGCTGTCACAGCAGAAGCTTTCAACCCCGGCTGAAGCATTGGAAATGGAAATGAGGTTGCATGAAACTCCAATACAAGATTTGGGTTGGGAGTTCAATAAATCCACATGAAACTATATAATCTATGTTTGGAGATGCAAAGTTTGAAGCAGGATAGGGCACCACGGCCAAAGGCGCACGAAGAAGTATGGTGTATAAAATGTAAAGGTCAAGGTCACGACAAAGATCACTGTCCAATATTCACGAACTACTTGGCAGGAGGGGGGCCAATGTCATCGAGACCAGAATCACAGGCAGGGCCAAGTGTGACACCAACATTATGGTGTGCGATATGTCAGATAGGAGGGAAACACACGACAGACAACTGCCACTTGCTGCAGAAATATACCCAGGCCCCACAACAACTGTTTTGTAAGTTCTATAGTTCGGTAGGACATGATGAGAATACTTTTCGTAGCTACGAGCTAATGATGGATTAGACTCTGGCCTATAGGATGCAAACAAAGATGTGAGGCCTCGACCCAGCTGCAGGAATGACGCACGCTGGATTTCAGGGCTAAGGTCGAGGACGAGGAGGAATGGGACCAAGAAGGGGATGTGGATAATTGATTTGTTACAATTGCAGAGGACCAGGGCACTACACCTGCGATTGCACCAATCCAACGAGGATATCTTGTTTGTATTGTGCTCAGTTTGATCATGAACCCGTGGATTGTCCTACATTAATCACACAAATGAAAGAAAAGTGGGTACTCTAGCCTCCTCTGACTCAGAACATCCAAATGATGAAATCTGAACGCCGCGATGAGGATCCCAATATAAACATGATGCTCAGAAGGGGCGCGACCACAAGGGAAGATAAGGGTAAACAACATGAAGAAGATACATGGGTTCGCAAGGCTCCTACAAAGGAACTTGCGTTTGACTTGGAACGCGCAAAAGAAATGTTTATGGAAGCTAAGAAGAACTTCACAGAAGCCTCCACTTCAAGTAGTAAGGACCAACCAAAGCTGGAAATGGATCCTTACATGCTTACTACCTTTCTGGAGACTTGTATGAAGCTGTTGCGCGACAATAAAGCAGTTAAAGGACTACAAGAATTAATCACTCGGTGTGCAGGATCAGGAGAACCGCACGTAGTCTAGAAGATGGGAAAGAATGCCTTGCACACTAGGAGGCAGATGAGATTGATAGCGCAGATTGGTGAATACGAGATGGATCAGGTTATCTTGGACTTGGGGTTGGACGCGAATGTGTTACCAAAGCAAACTTGGGAATGCATGGGTAGGCCCGCATTGCAGTGGTCCCCTATCCAATTACGAATTGTGAACCAACAGAAGATCGTGCCTATGGGAAGGTTGCAAGGAGTAACGGTTGATATTGAAGGCGCGAGCACACAGAAAGACTTTGAGGTTATCAAGATTGTTGATGATAGAAATATGATATCCTGCGTTGTTAGGAATAGACTGGGCAACTGATATGAATGGAGTCATCAATCTGAAGAAGAGGAAGATGGTATTCAAGAAAAAATCACTACACGTAGTAGTCCCATTAGACCCATCCAAAGGAGAACACTACATTGAACCCATGCGCGACGAGGATAGCGACGATGAGTTGGATTGCATTTACCAAGTAATCGCACAGGACTAGGATCAAGTGAACCAGACTACAGATGGAAGGATCTCATGGGAACGCGACAACTCCTGCATGTCGGATTCAGACGAGGAAGTAGAACGTTGGCAGAACCAGTTACATGAAGTGACAACGCTGAATTGCAACATCATGACTACATCATTCCATCGTGTAATGGTAGAAGCGAGGGAACTGCCAACACAGGAGGATGTGACAATGGCAAGGGAATTCATGGACAAATTTGAAAACATAGTACTGGAATAGCAGTGGGACGCGACAATGAAAAATCACTGGGCACGACACCTGCACGTGGAGGGAGTACACATCCGAGGACCATAGTAAGCTATCGTGAGGGTAAAAGGTAGGTGTGATTAAGGCTAGGAAGCTCCCAACACCAAAAGAAATTCGGGCGGCCAGGACAAAAAATTCTTTACATTCCCCGGTATCAGTAAACATGGACTATATCATATACAACCAACCTAAGGATTGACACTAGAAACCAGCTGCAGTAGCAGAAAAAATGAAGTGCACCATGAAAGTGCCACCTAGAAGCAGTTAAAAGGGTATGCAGGATCCTGAGCAAGGTTCACCATGTTAGCCAGACTGCGTGGGATTGACGCATACCAACGATTCGATGGGCCTCTAGGGCTATGTATGAGCATCTGAGCACAGAGACGACTAGCAGAGTCGAGGCCATAGGTTTGCAAGGAAGGCCTCCTCACATAATTGGCATGACTCATAGCGACCAGGGCAAAGGAGTTATGTCGCCATGCAGGAACAACTGTATGCAGATGCAGGGAGCCATTCGGCAAGGGTACTTGAAAATTTGCACACTTAAAGAAGATCGAATCCGGCTGAGGCCGAAAAGAAGGATCCTAGATGAATAAATCAACAACTTGGAAATTGAAATCACACAAGCAGGCCATGTGGAGAAACTAAACCCGACAGAACAACAGATAGACAGCCGCACTACGGCAAAAGAAGAATATGTGACTTTTCTACCATGGCTGTGGCCGCACTTCATTGGACAAAGGAACCAAGGAAGCGCACCATATAAAGTTGAACAGGAAACACTAATGAATGCAAGGGTAATTGAGCGGTGCTTGCAGACTAGGCTGGCAAGTGTAGGGACGCTTCATGCAGGTGGTGTTCCCACCTGACTAGCCATAGAAATCACAGGCTCAACACTCCAAGCAGTTGAAAGAAAGTGCAGGACTATAAACAAGTCTGTAGAAGAACTACGTGGGAAGGAGGTTACACGCAGGGACAGTATGTCACAAGGATCGCGGTCGCGCATAAGGGGTTGTGCTGCTACACGAATAGACTAGAAAGTGACTGTTGATGTCACTGTTCATGACAAGAGGTCCAATTTAAGGCAGAAAGGAGCGAGCGGTGGGAAATTAAGGCAGGAATTAACAACTTGATTTGGGATGATCTGCCGCCAAGAAGGTATTAATGACTCAGAAGTGGAGGGAATGGGCGGATTCAAATTTAAACAACACTATAAAATCCCATGGGCTAGCCTCAAGGCAACACTCAGTTGTTTGAGATTTGA
Organism: Pinus taeda; assembly: GCA_000404065.3. Lineage (NCBI taxonomy): Eukaryota > Viridiplantae > Streptophyta > Pinopsida > Pinales > Pinaceae > Pinus > Pinus taeda. The sequence goes on from APFE030507036.1 coordinate 55,786, forward strand.
GCTAGTATAAAGCATTGAGCACCAAGCACTCTTGCCACCTGTGAGTACGCGACCAAATGGACCCAGTGTAGAGTGTAGATACAATGACGGCCGAAAGAACCAGAGTGCGCTTTGCAGAAGTTGCCCTGGAGCCTCATATGGCCCAGGAGGGGTTAGGAGAGGCAGCAGTTGCACTAGAGGTTCCAAAGTCACCCCGCACACCGCACTTGTACAATGACAAGCAAACAATGGGGCCAATCCAGGTATCACCATGGAACCCACAATTTAGTAAATTGTCAATGGTGGAGAAGGTCAAAGCCGTCAATCTTGAAACAAAGGAGGAGGAGGAGGAATATTTGAAACCCTTGATCGCCCAAATTGAAGCACATGATGATGAGGCAGAGAATGTCTCCCAAGTACCATTGGCAATAAAGTTACCCCCCTACATTCCCCCGTGGAAGGGGAAAGCCAAGATACCCAAAGACTTGGAGGCCACAAAGAGTGTGCTCCAGACCCCACTCCTCTCGAATGAACTAAGGTTTGACAAACCGCCGCTGGGAAGGGTACCAAACATGAAGTTCGAAGACTGGGACCTCCTGGACAACAAGAATTACCCTCAATTGGTTGTAGAGAAACTTTTGAAACAGAAATGGCTACGCGGAGTAGGGAAGTCTGGGTTACTCCACCTACGATGGATACCCCACTACCACCGCGCACCCGTCACTATCTTTGTCATATGGTAGCTGCTATGTTTGGTCCATGATGGTTATCTCTAGCTGGAGGAGCCGATTCACATCACGACCGATTTAATTCACAGGATTTCCCAATTACCAATCCGAGAGAACGACCCCACCACCATAACAAGAAAGGGCAGTGACTCGGCTCTCATAGACACAATGAAAGCCAAATATAAGTTGGAGAAGAAGAAGAGAGGGTACGCAATAGTAAGTATCAAGGACTGGGGGTGCGCGTAGCTACCCAGCTGCTGGCTAGTAACTTGATGAGGAAATGCCGAGAAGACGAAGTACCAGTAACTGTCATTGCATTGGCAGAGCAGTGCGCAAAGGGGGTCCAGTTCAATTGGGCACACTTCCTCTGCGATGAATTTTTGATAAACTATAGAGAATACTAGGAGTAGGGTAAGACCTTCCACTATGCGTGGTTTCTCTTATCCATCCTGTTGGTTGCAGGAGAGCTGCCGGAGCACAACTAATTTCCCATGGTCGAGGGTGACCTACCCGACGCCGCGAGGTTCGCCTCGCTATGGGCGACAAAAGACGCTATGAGGATTCGCGAAATAAAGGTGTTTTTGGTGTTTGTAGAGGCGAGCATACGAACATGGATTGACCGTAGGCTGCACTTGTCCCCGATAGTGCATAACAATTTACAAAGCATAGCGGAATTCAAGGCGGATATGAATAACATGTATATCCGTGCTCGCAAGGATCTCGCACACACATGGGTGAAGCTCCCGTTCATCACTGATGATGCAATATTTGTGGTAATGGAATCATGGCCTCCGGAGTGGCGCACCCCAGATTTGGCCACAATAGAGAAGATTGTCAAGCAGCAGCGGAAGAAAGATGCCAAGTTATGCCTCGCACGACTGGCTGAAAAAAGATGCCAGGAACACGAAAAGGCCGCACAGTTGAAGGTGGCTGAGGCAGGAGTGGTAGGACAGACATAAGAAACCACAGCCACGCTGAGAAGGGACCTCGACGAGGACCAGGAAATGTCTACAGAGCTAGACATACAGGGGGAAGATCAGCCAGAGGTACGCACGGACCTTGTCCCGACTCAACTCAAGAGGTCGTGCACCCAGGAGAAACCAGCACCGCGAAAGAGGATAAAGGCATTAGAGCCAACAAATGCCTTGGAAGAATTAATCACGGAGTAGACGACTATGTTGGCGGCGCTTAGAGAGTAGCTAAAGGCATTACAAGTGTGATCCCTGGGAGTGATTCCACCACATGGCATGGCAGGGCCATTTGACGATAATCAGTTGGTGCGCGCCCACATGGCCCACACTGTTGGCTTACCAGAAGGCGCAGTTCTAGCAGCAATCGAGGGCGACGGGGCCACGGTGAAGGGCTGGGGGTTGAATTTGGTTGCCCTTCCTAGAGAGACCCTATACCAGCCGTAAGATGGGGTAACCATTGAGCTCCACGCCAGGGAAGGTTGCGCCCTCCAGATGTTAATGGAGCAAAAGGGAAATCTAGAGCAAATCAACATATAGTGTGACGACTTGGTTGTACACAACCAAGGATTGGAACAGGCCATGGAGGAGGCCTGTAGCAGCGTACCAGAACTAGTTGTGCCAGTGGAACTCCCAGCAGCTAAAAATATTCACCATATGGCGCCTGGATTTTGTACGGCCCAAGAGGAGGCCGTGAAAGTTTAGTTGGAGTTGAACTTGCAGATCGTTGAGCTGCGGCAGAAGGTGCATCCCTCTACACCCCTAGAAGTTAGAGAAAATTTCCATTGCACCATTCAATAGGGGTTGGAAGCGATAGAGCACGCGGTACAGGACTGCATAGGGTTGTTGAATCAATCCCTCCTCACACTCACTTCATTGCAAGAAGATCCAACCATACAGCAGCTAGAGGCAGAAGCATGGCAGCTACAACAGGCATATGACAATGTCAGAGGGACCACACAAACAGTCACCCTTACTCAACACCTTGCTAGAATGAAGGAGGCCGAGGTTCTCAAGGAATAGGTGGATGATGTGCACCAGAAAGAAGCACTGCTGAAAGCACGCATTCAGCCTTGGCTCGAGGAAGCCTTCCTCGTCACTGCCACAATCGAAGAAAAGTTGGCATAGATGCAAACTACATCTATGCTAAGGCAAGAAGGTGCCCTTGATGATGATGCTTCAGAGAGTCGGGCCCAAATGTTACAATGGACAATGGAAGAGTGTGTAGCCGAAATAAGAAAAGCGCAAAAATTGCTGGATGAACTCTGCGCAAAGATCAGCTTACCAGCTAAGTGACTCGGGATGAGTCACATTGATTATGTTGGGGGCCTGTTGGGTAGCGGAGCCCCCCATAGTGAGTTTTTGGGGCTTAAAGCCCGCATTTTTGGTCCATTAAATGTAAAGACCCTGCAAAATGCAGCCGCGGAGCAGAAGAGTCTAGGGTAGTCTGCCATAAAATATTGTAATTTTAATATAGAGTGTGTCGGCCTACCCATGGTCCACGGACAATGGGATTGTATAAATAGAGTGAGGCTTTAAGGGTAGAAGGCAGTCTCAAGTCTGATGAAGTTCTTAGTTGATGAAACAACTCTGAGTCTGTAAGTCTGAGTCTTGGGTTAGAGTAAAGGGTAGAGGCTCTACAGCTGAGTGCGCAGAGGCCTAGTAAAGTTTGCAGCTGAGTGCGCAGAGGCCTAGTAAAGTTTGCAGCTGAGTGCGCATACCCCTACAGCTGTGTGCGCAGGAAGGAGACGAGACTGTATTGGATCAAGCTTTGAAAAGATTAATAATAAAGATCAGTTGAAGGTTATATTGAGCATCTAGTTGATAGATCTGCTCTTGAATGTTGTGTTGATGTACTTGTTTCTTTATCTACGCGCACTTGCATGTATGTTTATGATTGCGGATCTCCTTAATACTCAATCAGCGAAGCCTAATTAATAAGGAATAGGATAATTAACCTAGATCGCACTACGAATACAGCTGCGCAGTTCCAAAGAATGCCAGAAACTGCTAGGTACGCGTAATCCAGTGAGAGTGAAGGTTAGATCGGACCTCGATCTTCCACATCTAGACATCCCAAGGGTGCGGAAACCTAGTTCCAGCACCCTCCCATACTACCTCGTGTGAGACCTTAGTCCACGCTCTGTGGACTGTTGCTGAAAGGGTTGGTAGTACCGGGATTTGCTTGGCTAAACTCATTGCTAAACCTGGGTCAGGCCCCTAGTGGCCAACAAAAAGACTCATGGAGATATTGTCACATCTTCTCGAGGCTCAATGAATCAGTCGTCATAGCTATGGAATGGTTGGCAAAGCGGCACAAAGCAACATCTCAGAGGGTACCATCATCAGTAGGAGTAGAGGGTAACAAACTTGTGCATGACAAAGGTAAGAGAAATGTTGATGACAACACAGAGGCAGAAAAAGCCGCAAGTTCAAAGCAAATCCACTTGTGATGAAACAACCTTGGAGATTGAGGCTAAGAGGTGACAACGTGACAAGCAGGACATGCAAAGGAAAAGAGATAAATAGAGAATGGAGGAAGCAACGAAGGAGTTGCAAGAGTTGAAACAACAACTCCGGGAAGAACATGAGCTGTGTAGAAGAGAGAAGGAAGATCAGTAGGGACAGACACAATAGGAGGCGTAACATGCAAATATTGTAGAAACTGTACCCATATAAGTGATAAACTCATCCAAGCAGCTGGCACAAAGTATACAGGGTGAGCAGTCGTAGGAGAAGGACTTAGCTCAAGAGATTGAACATATGCTAGAGAAAATGGATACTTACATGGTATATCCAGAGTTAGATCAGGATACAGACCTCATGCCTCATAACCAAGAGGTCACCCCAACGGCTTCACCAGATTCGAAAGTAGAGCTAGTCCCAAGTGATCAAGGAGACACAAATATCCTTGAAGACAATCCAAAAGCGTAGATGCACAACATATATGTTGATGAGTCACAACAAAGAGTTGTGAAATCGCGCAGAGTCTCTACTCTGAATGTCCACACATCTCCTGCGTAGATTGCAGAACGAGTGTTCGTATTTGATCTACGCAAGCATCCAACAGCATTGGCCAGTGCTACCTGAGCATATGTCAAGGCCACCAGCTCAAGTGTTCGATTCTTGATAGCAGAGAATGAGTGCATGGCTATGGAGTTACAAGTAGCCAAGCAGGGAGGAGAGCAAGTTATGTCATCCACTAGAGAAGAGTTGAAGAGAGTGATACTGGATGAAGTATTGTCCGTTGAAATAGTCATGCAGATGTTGTATTCCAGATTCGACACCGTGCATAAGGCAGTTGTCCATCTCAACAGTTGGCAATAATGTTGTGCTAGGAGAGCACACATCTTATCAAATATACACACTATTGTTGACCGCATGCAGACATGGACAATCAGATACAAAAGATCCCCATTACATTTTACAAAGATGATGAAGCCGAGGGCGGTAGAGTTGAAGGCACACATCTGGAGTCAGATCCAAAAATATGAGGAACTCCCATAGTGCATCACCAGCTTGTAGGCTGTGCATGTAAGGGTATTCAGAAGCATGGATGTCATTGTGTGCATGCACATGATCCCATCTATTGGCACACTCACCGAGGTAAAGTCGAAGAACCAACCCCGAACAGAGCTGAACATGTATGTTGACAAGTTGATGCGTGTAGCCACCAACGCAGACTTGGAGATCGGTGCACACGCTATGCATCATTATGTTTTTGGTTTGGCTGCACTCAATACTATGAAGCACATGTTAGCAGACGCGTTGGACAAAGGTGCCATATCAGTGTACCCGGATGCAACGGAGGCAAGAGTTCTCTTTCAACAAGATGTCACCATTGAGCACATAGACACCATCATAGGCTACAAAGCTTGGCATCAGTTTTCAAACATCAATCATCGCGAAGATGCTGGAGAGTTGGTCTTCCCACATTTGTCTAAGTCTTAGTGATAGCTTGCATGGATTTCTCAAGCCTATTTTGTATCACATGGGTACATGTGCATATTGTAATGTAACATCTTGTAAAAGTGAAAAACCAAGTGTCAATGGCTGAATGTAACAATCCTGTAGTAGTTGAAGAGTCATAAGGGTAGGTGAGGAGTCACAAAGGGGAGTGTCAAGGGTCATCCCACCCTTTGCGATTTATAGAACCTCATACCTCATTGTACAACCTTTTGGGGAGCCAAGCTTCCTATAGGTGTATCTTAGAGAAAGCTTGGACTGTATTGTAATGAGCCTTGGCTTCTCCATATTGCAAAGCTAGTATATCTCTTTAGAGGAGCAGGCAACAGTGACTGTAACATTCTGTTGTTGGAACCAGTGGTTGGTCATGGTTTCATGTATGATTCAAACTTTCACTTTCTTAATATAACAGATCCAACACATTTCATGCATATGTTTTTATTGTATTTCAGTTGTCTTGATTACACTAACAATATATGTATTTGTTTGGTTACGCATGTATGTGTGGACTTTTCTATATATGTACGTATTAATCTTATTGAGGTGTGTTGTTGGTTTAACCATCACTTTGGATCATTGATTTACCTTAGTTCCAGCTGGTGATGTTTCTTTGCTCGTGTGTTCCCTTCCAATCCTCGTGTTTCCATAGGTTTCCAAGCGGCGCACTTATTCCACCTTCCATGTGTTAGAACCCTTCATGCACCTTCCTTGGATTTGTCATGCCAGTCACACCCTTGCTACCAACAAGGACATCCTTCTTTCCTCTGTGTGCAACGATGGTCCACGCGATACCATACGACCCACTGTTGGGACTCCTACACCAAACTGTCTAAGGTCTAGTTGGGACTTCTTACCAGGGAGATCCCCTGACATGTTGGTGGGTCCAACACCATCAACATGAGTGAAAGAGTCAATGCCATGTATGAAGAGCTCTTCTTGAGCATATATAAAATGTATATGAGTCAACCTAGTGTCTAGAAAAGCCCTCCAAAAAGACAAGCACAGTCCTCTCTTGAAGTCAGTCTGCAAACTGTATGAAATATTCATGTTGGCTCACCTCAAATAGATAATTATTCGGTTGGATACATCGTATCATTTAAGGAGGAAAAACTACTATAAATACCCATATAATATTTTCACATAAAGATAGTTATAAGATTCGATATCTTTGAAATTTCAAATGGGTAATTACAATGAATAAACTTCACATATCTCAGTATTTCGGTGGAGAAGACAAGTCCAGATTTTCTTCTGAAGTTTCGATGATTAGATATAGAGAACAATTAGGTGATATCTATGTGTTTTTGTATGGGTATATCAGAGATAAAATTCAAATTTGTGACACAATAAGATAACTCATATTACTCTGATTTTTGAAGGATGATCACTGTCAACTACTCAGATATCTTTTCGAATGAAGAACAGTGATGGGCTCATACCTTTAGCACAACCATCAAGAAATTAAGATCTCTAGCTTTGGTATCATTGTAGTAAGTAATTCAGAAGCCTCCCTATGATTTCATAAGAACAATAGCAGTGGAGATTCTGTGGTTCGATCTCTATTACAGTAATTAAAGGAAAGAGACTTGGTGATGGAACTGTGAAGTATACCTTTGTCTCGGTGCAATAAGGTCTCATTGATTTGTTGTAACTACAATTTGTATTATCTTTGTGGTGAAGGTCTCAATTTCAAGGAAGTAGTGAAGATCTTAGTGTCAAGGAAACAATGAAGATCTTGGTATCAAGAATGAAGGATCTCAGTGTCAAGGCAGATCTCAGTATCGAGACAATGATGAAGATCTCAAAGAGGACTGTCAAGAGAACGTGTCTTCATCTTGGAGTGTCTACTAGGTCAAGGGTCTTCATATTGATATTCATCAATTAGAATCTATATAAGAAGAATTTGTGTGGGTTTTCCTCTCAAAGAGTGAGAGGTTTTGGCCCTAGCAGAGAGCCAACATCTTGTGTTCTTGTCTCTTTTGTTGTGTTAATTATTTCATGAAGCAAGAAAACATGCTCTAATAATAATAAGAGAAGACTATGCTAATAAGAAAAAGTGAAAAGGTACCTCACAAATAGTTATCATCATGAGAAGAATCTTATTAACCTAATTACCCTAGATTCTTCAACACATATATTTAAAGGTAACGCTCCACGAAATATATTTTTTGCATTGGATTTATTGGTATTTATAACTTCTATTTTACACACAGTATTTTTTGCTCATGGAAGTATGCTAAGTGATATATATATATATATATATATGAAAACAATAATCACGATAAGACCATGCACATGCATTAATATTATTTAAAAATAATAATAATGATAATGAGTCTTCATTTGCAAAAATGAAATCAACTAAATAGTGGTGACTTTCTCTATAAATAAAATCTATTTGAAATAATGTAGTTTTTTTTATGAATAATTATAATAAATTTAAACCAATTATGTAATCAATATCACATTGACTATGAATTAATTTAATTTTGACCAAAAATTAAACTAGTTATTTGCAAAGTCTACTTTATAAAATCAATTTTTTTTTTTTTTTTTAATTTTAATTCTATTTACTTAGAACCTTATTAGCTCACCAAGCTCGAGTCTTTTTGTGCCATCATAGATGAAGTACAATCGTCTTCAATTCATTATGTTATGTTATTGGAATCCATTGTTGAGTACTACGTTGTACAACACTAATTTCATCAATCACTTGTAGGTGGATCCAACTCATTCTACAAAACGCCTCCGTGCAGTGTTCATCGAAAGTTGTTGTACACCCTCCCTTGAAATTGTACTTTGACTTTTGGCTCTACAACAGCCAAGAAAAACTCTCTGAACTTTAAAGTCTATTCCAGTCCTAATTGATCCATGTTGTCTACTCAACAAGGTTAAAATCTCTGAACTGCAAAGGCTATTCCAGTCCCAAATCGATCCATGTTGTCTACTCAACAAGGTTAAACTCTCTGAACTGCAAAGGCTATTCTAGTCCCAATCGATCCATGTTGTCTACTCACCAAAATGTGATTGAACAACAGGTGTGTATTTTAATGGTAAATATCAGTAAAATCAATTGCCAATGCCATTACGGAAGGGATCAAGAACATATTTGTGCAGGAAAGATCATCATTTACCCATGACAGATAAAGAGGGACCAACCCATCAATAATCCTATTTTTGATTAAATTTTGTGTCAATTAATTATCTTTTATAAATACATTTGTCAATCAACTATTTTTAACTTTTAACTCATCATGTATAATAACAATACTAAAATCTCCTCTCTCCAAAACTAATTGTTATTATTACCATCCAAAAAAAGATCAAACCCTAAAGTGAGCCTCTTCACAACTCACACAAAATCATGATGTGACTATAACAGAATGGATCTAATATATAATATGACCAGAACCATATAGATCGAGTTCAAGTAAAATTAGCATGTCACGTATATGTGATAAACTTTGTACCAACCTTTAATTTCTTTCACTTCCTAAACTTTGCTCAAACCTCTTATGTATTTGGGTCCATATATTCAAATGTATTTCTCCACGAAAAATATTTTTTGAATTAAGATTTATTAGTATTTATAACTTGACTTTTTTTGCATGTATGTCAAAAAAATATTATTATTTTTTAGAAGAATATATGCCCATGAAAACGGTAATCATGATAAGGCTACGCACATGCATGATAAGGATACACATATTTGTAATGCATTATTATTATTTTAATAATAATAATGATAGTGAGTTTGTATTTGCAAAATGGAATCAACTAAAAGTGGTGGCTTTCTTTATAAAGAAAAGATAAAGTATTTGAAATAATATAGTTTTTATAAATAATAATAAATTTAAATTTAGTATTAAGGGTTTTCGTAGTGCATTATAATTAAATTTATTTAGGCATAATATTTAATAATAATTATTTATTTTATTATTAATTAAGAGTTGAAATGTAATAAATTTATTATTTCAAAAAATTAATAACATATTAATCTATACTAATTTAATTAATTTTAATTGTAACATGTTTTAATAAATATACTAATCTACACTATATTTTTTTTTAATTTTAATTATAACATATTTCAACTAAATATATATTTGAGAAAAAAATAATAATTTGAAACACAAAAGCAATATACACTGACAAATGAAATGTGCAACTATGTTACAAAGCTTATTTGATATGGATTCAAATCCATGTATATTTGAGAAAAAAATAATAATTTGAAATACAAAAGAAATATACTCACATGAAAAGTAACTATGTTAGAGAGTTTGTTTAATATGGATTCACATCCATTACCCCCACACACATATGTATATGTAAAAGAATGTGCAACAATGTAAGAATTCATTATTTGGCCTTTTTTTTAAGTGAAAAAAACTATGGTGATTGGCTAATAGTAGATTGCGTATACATCTAAGAGATGACCATAAAAATTATACATTAGCAAATCTGTCTAAACAAATCAAAGCATAAATAAATAAAATTAAAAAAAATAAATAAAAATAAAGTATTTTTGTTTTCTAAATGTTCACTTTAAATTTTTGGTGAAAAATGGAATATCCAAGTGTCAATGATGAGACTAAAATCTTTTTATTTATTTCTTTAAATGTGTTAAATCGTTTCCCCACAAATGATATAGTTATAGTTGAACTATTTCTAGTTTATTATATTATATATATAGTATATATATTATATATATATGGTTGTATTATTCTATAGTTGTGTTATTATACCTGCCGAAGCAGGTATATAGCCATCGCTTTGACTACGAATTAATTTCGTTTGACTTTTTAAATATCAACCGCTATTCAATACTTTAACCAAAGTTTTACGCAAAAAGTGAATTTTTAAAATCATTTAAATATTTTTCGATGGTTTTCATTGGCCATTCAGCTTTGGGGTCTCATTGCCGACGTGGAACTTGCTTTTAAGCTAAGTTTGGCCTTTAACCAAAGTTTTTGGAGTATCATATTAATTTGGGTGGACTGATCTATTTACCCAATGTTTTTAAAAGCATTTGGTTTTATCCAAAGTTTTGTTACAAAGGTCTTATTGCAGGGTTTCGTTTTCAAATGTAATCGTCCCTTTTAACATATGCTAAGTTGCTAAAAGCGGGGTATTTGTTCTTTGTTTTAATCTTGGGAATCTTCAATGAAAACTATACGAGGTCTTATTGCAGGGTTTTGTTTTCAGATGTAATCGTCCCTTTTAATATATGCTAAGTTGCTAAAAGCGGGGTATTTGTTCTTTGTTTTCATCTTGGGAATCTTCAATGAAAACTATACGAAGATCCTAGCCTTACATTTGGAGAACCCTAAATCTAACACCTGTCACTCATTAGGGTTGGCTTGGCAACTCATTTCACGGAATAGGCTCGAGATGGCTAACATGCTCCGTCTAGTACGTAGGTGAAAACTTCACATAAGCTTGAGCTTTCAAGGAAGGGTGAACATGGAACTGGAAAATAGGCAAACAGGAAAGACCAAAGGCATTAGAGTGTACGGGTTGATTCCTGCAACAAAGCCATACATTACATTTCAAGGTGCAGGGAAGGAATTCACGATAATTAAATGGCACGACAGAGCTAGTGACCTGGACCCAATGGGGCAGCAGCTGCGTACATACCACAACGCTTCTGTCACATTGCTCGCTAACAATTTTTCTGCCAGGAATATCAGTTTGAAGGTGCAGAAATGGTTAATGGTGAATTCTAATAATTGTTATAACAACTTATTACGTATATATTTCACTTGGTTCACTTAACTCTATATTTTGACACGCGGTAGTTTAATAATTATGTTTTTTTTTCAGAAAGTTATAGAAAATTCTGGATACATTTTGAAAAATTAAGGCAGAGGTTTTTATAAATTTAAATAAAAATTGCCAAAATTCATAATTTTAGGTGTTCTTGTTGAATCCATTTTCACCATTAAAAATATGATTTAATTACTGCTTCTAATTTTTTTTTACCCTAGTTCCGACCACCACTCTTTAACTGTCGGGCAATCCTACGTGGACTACTCCTTTTGACAAAGGTGTTTTCTGATCGTAACTTTGTCTACGAACCCAACAATGTCCCATATACTGTGTTTTATGGCGCTAATAAAAAATACATATCTGCTTCTCTTTTATATTATCTGATCATATACGAAATGAATATCTTTGTGTGGACACAAACGCATCGCTTTTATTAATTTTACCTCTCCTGAAATGGGGCCTCTCCTTGCACCGGATATGTCCATTAAAGGGTTGGTCTTTGTTACATAGTCAAAGGTTTTGAAGTATTCTTCTTTTCTGCCTGATGTCTCGTTCACTTTGGCATAGGAATTATGCCTAATGTGCATTTCAATTCCATTGTACTAACTTGAATTCCTTATTAATACATGGAAAATAACCTAGTTATTTGATTTTTACACAACCTGAATTTACGTGACAATTCCATTGAACTTATTTGGTAATATATGGAAAATAACCTAGTTATTTTATTTATGTTTACTTGAAATTTCCGAAATTGATAAACATAGAAGAGATTAAAAGAATTAAGGTGTAAACTTCTACTGACTAAGAGCCCCAGCTTAAGATGGGTATTTGGGAGTTGAACTAATTTGGTAATATATGGAAAATAACCTAGTTATTTTATTTTTGTTTACTTGAAATTTTTGAAATTGATCAAACATAAACGAGATTAAAATAATTAAGGTGTAAACTTCTACTGAATGAAGAACACTCCAGCTTAAGATGCTTATTTGGGAGTTAAATCTCTAGGTTAAGATGGGTTTTCGGCAATTAACAACTAAAATATATGAAGGGTTAGCACTTCAGCTATTGGACATATATGTTTACCCTCTTTTTTCATCTGCTTTACACTCTGATTTCTCTGAATATTTTTATTTTTATCTTAGTTTCTCAGGTTGTTTTTGTTTCCAACGTTTTATGAGTTTTGGAAGTCCAACTATGTGTTTGTTGATGCTTCAGTGAATTTCTGATATATTTCCTGATATTCCAGTAAGTTTGTTTGAATGCGTTCAACAATTTTTCTGCCAGGAATATCAGTTTCAAGGTGTAGAAATGGTTAATGGTTAATACTAATAATTGTTATAACAACTTAATTTGATTGTAGATTTCATATAAAAATAATTCTTAAATGGTGTTGTTAATGTCAATGCAGAAGGATGGCAAGCAGTTGCATTCAGAATATATGGGGACAAGGGTTATGGTGCGCAGGATACACTGTGTGACAACGAAGGCTGCCATTATTTCAAGGAGTGTTACATTGAAGGATCCATAGACATCATTTTTGGCAATGGGAGATCCATGTACAAGGTCAGAACATGATAAACTAGCACAAAGACCCATCTAAACCATCTCCGGACCTAGTTGCTAGACAAAAGTCCACCAAGTTCACACACTCTAGGTGAATATCAGACATGGTTTTAGATGGGTCTGTGTTGTCTAGTATAGAATTATTGCATTTAATAGATCTACTGCATTGTTGTCAAAGAAATTGATTAGAAACATATTAGCTGAGAACAAAATTTTATAGAAATAGAAATTGGTTTTTATCAAGTTTTAAGGATTAGGTCAATTTATTTAACCACAAATTAGCATTCAATCCATAAATAGTGTAGTGAATTTTATTTTTCCTAATAAATAGTGAACCACATCTACTATGGCATGGCTAGATTTCCAGCTACCATATCCTTAACCTTGAGCAACCATCCATAGTAATTTCTTCAATGAAGTTAGCGCAATGTTGTGTAATAAAGTCGTTAGTCTGCAGCCGAACAAGCTCGTCAATCCAATGTCTAGTATCCTCGCCTAGAAAAATCAATTTAGTGCATAATAGCTAAGTTAAAGAAATTAAGGACTTACATGATACCTGAATAAGATCAAACGAAAAACGAATAGAGCTTCCAAGCCAGACACTTTTCCCGTTGGAAAGTTAAAGGGCAAGTGATCCAATATATAGAACCAACACTTTTCCCGTTGGAAAGTTAAAGGGCAAGTGATCCAATATATAGAACCAACCCCTCGATCTGGTCCATAGCATGCATTTTCAACTTGTCTGATTATGCCATGGTGAACATGCCTATGCCTAGCGCCACAACGAGAATTAATCTGGTTGTTTCTTTTAGAAATACAAAAGCCTTCCCGTGCATGAATTACATTTTGCAACAAGATGCATTCAATGAATTATTGTTTTCTGTCTATTACACAATGTGGTTGATATAGTTCGAGAGAAAACAAAATGTCAGAGAAAATATTGTTCCGATTGTATTTAAATTTTGCATGCCATATATGTTTGTTAAAAAGGGAAATGGTACAGATTAAATATTGTTCCAATCGTTGTTGTATTTTACACGATATATAAATTTGTTCAGCTTTAACCGAAAAAAAAGGTTAACTAAAAATTGAAATAGTTGGATTTAACACAATATATAGATTTGTTAAGCTTTAACTGATAATGAAGACCTTTATTAATGTCTTGTGCGAACAGGTGGGCAGACTGGTTGTGTGTTTTGTATGTTGTTGGATGTCTGGGTGTCTTGCAATGGCGGGCTGAATGCTTGTCCCTAGCTGTTATAGAGCGTCAGTTCATAGAGAGAGCCCTGTTGTGGAAACAATTTCGCCTCTTGACTAGGTAGATACAATTACGCTTCTCGTTGGATTTATTGACTGGACTAATGAAGTTCCAGTCTAAGAAGCAGTCGAGCCAAAGACTAGCAATGTATGGTCAAACTGGAAACTAATACTTGATTAGTCATGTATCCTATGCTTCTTTTGAATTTGGTCAATTGACTTGGCTTATTATTTCAATCCAAATTAATATACAAGCTATTTTCGGCAGGTAT